>JAQMCX010000044.1:1309177-1338052 GCA_029814765.1 Acanthurus leucopareius | reverse complement strand
CCCCCCCCCCCCCCCCCCCCCCCCCCCCCCCCCCCCCCCCCCCCCCCCCCCCCCCCCCCCCCCCCCCCCCCCGGCTCTACTTTTTGTACTGTTTTCTTCCTCCTGGTTTTGTGTATTCTGCATGCAGTGTGTTTGGCGTAGTTATGCGGCTGATGAGAACTCGGTTTCCATTGCTACCTGGAAGCCTCACTTGAAGGCGTTGCATACCTGCAGCCCTACAAAGTAGGTACAACCATGCAGCTGGTGTCTGTATTTGATGTCTTTGCCCCTCTAGCCTTCTCCTGTTCCTCAGTTATGTACATCTTAAGTTCTGCCTTATTCTTTAATGTGTCGGCTCTGCTCATCTTAGAGAAAATATTAATGCATTGCTTTTGTATTATTTATTTTCTGAATATGATTCTCAACCATAAAATAACTTTATCATTTCCAGAATCCATTTATCTCAGCCTACTTAAATTGGCAAAAAACAAAGAAACAAAGAAACAAAGAAAAAAAAATGCTGACCTCTTAAGATCTTGATAAACCTTTTTTTGTGATTGCTGTTATATTATGAGCATTTTATCCCTCCACAGCGGTCACACACTGATTCAGGCTCTCTGTGTGCTCAATGATCCTGCTGTCATAACTATCACTTTAAGGGACTGTAGCAGCAGTTTTAGCATTCGCCCTCTGTGGTGTGTTTTTATGGTGGTAACTGTGACCTCAATGAGCAAGTAGGGTTTATGTGAACTTCATTCTCCTTTAATTGGGTGGCCACTGAACAGTATAATGTGTATACATCAGCCTGTCAGTGGTTTTGTGAGGTTTAATGTCTAGAAATTGAGATCAAGTTTTTCCACTCACAATCAATTATTTGCAAGTGTTAGAGAACTTATTGCTATGATGTCATAACATCTTATTGATTTTTTTATTCTTGAGCTCTACATTAGCCTCCCACAAGCCACCACAGTTATTATTTAGAGGTCAATTTCTGAGGTACTCCCTCAGGTTAAAGGTAGAAAAGCCTTTTTCACACTAGTAAAATCAAAATAATAAAAAGAACTTGACAGGTCACACAACCCTAGACAGCTCTGAACAAGAGTAATTAGCCTTTCCTCTATCTCCAGTTTGATTTGTTAACCTTTTTCACAAAGAAAAATGAGATCCATCTTGGTGTGAAACGCAGTGGCATTCCTTTTGAGTTTTGAGTGTTCCACATCTTCTCTGAAAATAATAAATGTGTGGCCAGAACTTTTAGTGAAACATTCTGGTTTGCTGTTTATCAGCCTTGAGCATGTGCAGGTCACAACGACGTCACTGTGAAATTCCTCTGTGGAGCCTTGCAATACTGGAAAAATCATCTGCAAAGCATATAGTGGCATACAGTAACACAGTCATAATGACCTGACAAGTCACACACTCTGAAGACACAGCTAACAGTGACTATGTGAACAGATGTTTGGTCACTCAGTCCCTACCGTCTCTTGTTGCAAGTGCTTCCTTAGTTTGCATTGACCTGCATGTTTTGTAGTGAGCCTGCTGTTCAGTGCCTATTTTCCTTAAAATGCACATTAGTGATTGATGTGTTGCTTGAAATCTTCTCTAACAGTTGCTAGCAAACCCCAAAAACTTTTCTTAATCAGAGGAATGTACTGTTGTGTATGCAGGTTTTAGCCTTAACTACAAACCATGATCCTTAAAATTTTTGCCTACCTATCTATTTTTTGTTTTTTGTTTCCAAATTCCTACAAACAGAGGAGTATAAATTATCAGTTTGTAATTGAAAAGCAAGCAAACTCTTGGATCCAGCTTGATTGTGTAAAATGAACCAAAATGAACACAAAGTCTGTTTATTTTAATAAGTCTGATATTTTATTTAACGGTAATGCTGTAAAAGTGAAGATTGATTTAAAGTAGATATTATTATGCCATAACAATCATGTTTCTCCAATAGAAACTTCTGCAGACTGGATGTCCTCTGTTTCATTCCCTTAACAAGTTTCTAGAGTCTGCTGATGAATTTATGCTTTCAGATGTATAAAAACACAGCAACAGGGTTTGCAATATGTTTAATATTAATGTTTAGCTTGTGATTTGTGGTTAATGGGCTAAAACATGCAAAAACACTAGTATGGTCCTTTTAAAACCCAGTGTTGATGCTAACTTTTAGGAAAAGATGCTTTCTGATGTATATTTTTCTTCTTCTCCTCCAGGAAGGAGCAGGGAGAGTCGACCACAAGGTTTGTGACTCTGCTGTTTCACTAAATATACACACTGTTTCATTCTGTTGCAGCTTGATCATATAATTATAAGGCTGTATCACACCTAAAACATTTTTGTTATTTGCTATAAAAAAAGAGTTTCTGGATAAATACTTTCTTTTTCTCAGTCTCAGATTTTATTTCTGCAAAGATTTTTGGGAGGTTTTCTTTGACAAGAATAAAAAAAGGGATTTTGTAGAGAAAAACATTTATATTCATTGAAGCTGCATGTGGTGATTTTTGTGTCAATTAAGGTACAGAGCAACAAGGTGTAAACACGTCAACAAGCAGTTGCCTATTTACACATTCAGCTTACATGTAATAACATTAACATTCATGTTTCTAGCCATCTGGGGAAAGTAATATTCTCACCATTTGTTATGTTCTGCAGTGGCTAATTTTGTCTATCTACTGTTTGTTGCTGGGCAGGAAGCATGAAATGGATTTAACAGAGCTTTTTTATATTTAAAAGAGCAGTGAGATTGAATCAAGTTGGTCAAGTTTCTATTCATCACCCCTTGGACAATACACAGTATTATTTTACTTTGTTAATATATAAAAAAGACATTAAAAAACATGTTCTCATCTGTACCCAAACACCAGGCATCACACCACTGTTATAATCAACACTTTTCAAATAATATTCAGCCCTATAGAGAAAAGTATAAAGCATTATCAACCTAGAGATGCTTGACCTCTGTGAGATCTGCACCGTCATGGAGAGTGTGAAGTCGCCCTTACTGGAGGTGTTTAAGACTGCAGGTCATGAAATAGAAACCTGCTAATGGCGAGTCTAGCTAAAAGCACCCTGTATGACTCATTGTTTTATCTTCCCTTTTGGTGCTATAGCTTATCCTTTTTTTTTCTCATTTGATCACCTCTCTTAAAAACATACATAGATACAGATGCCGAGGCTCCTACAAAAAAAGCTATCATACACACATACTCCAATACACACGCTCCATTTTTTAAATATCTGGCCTAATGTATTTTTGTACTCTTAATTGTAAAGGTATGATGTATGAGTCTGTGTTCATATTGCTATTACAATTTATTATTAGTGTTCCTGATGTTATTCTTTTAGCAAATGCATTTTTAGAGTCATTAGAGGAGGAGATCATGCAGAGCAGTGAGGGCTGGGTGATGTAATATGTTGTGTTACAGTTATGAAACACGAAGTAAACACTTATCTGCAAACTACCACACCAACCTGAATGCAGTGGTACTGTTTTCCCCTTGAGGCTGGTGTCACATATGAAATATAACAGAGCGCAGCAGAAGCCAAAGGAAGGGAAAGTCAATACGGTAAATAACCAAACTAAATTTTGTAGAGAGTCAGTGTCACATGTACACAGTACAAAAAAAGAGCAAAATTGATCCTGTCGAATCTCCACTGAAGAGCTAAAGTTGAGACTGGAAGCCATACAGTGCAGTTCAGGTGGAGCTGCTGGAGTATTGATCTTTATGGTAAATTATTGTGGGGGGAAAAAACAAAGCTATAGGACAAAGACATTGCATGGAAAAACAAAACAAAACAAAAAAAAATCTGCCTCTTAATATCCTCTGTGAACCCGTTAGCATCTATCTAAAGGTTACCAGCCTCTCTCACACTGGTGACTCAAGCACTTGTTGCCTTGGCCAAGCTGAATTCACATGGTTAAATGAATGATATCAACGCGAAGTATATGAGTCACCAAATTGCTGCCTTTTTAAAATGGTGCTGTAGATGTTCATTTTCCTCTTCTAAGCTCAATTGCCTCTGTTCTGCTGCTTCCAAATGTCACTGGTCGACTAATTCAAGCTTCAATAGAAACTCCACTTTTCTTTTATACATAACTGCCCTCATGCATAGGATTTTACAAAGGATCATTGCATTCACGTATTAGACATTTAACTGACAGTCATTCAGACTTCTGACTTAATGTAACATAAAGCAAGGTATTATTGGTAAGAGGAATCATAAAGAGCATTAAGGGTAAAAAAAAAAAAGGCCATTTTACCTCACAGTACATTCAGTGGTAAATATGTTCTATGTTTCTGCATCACATAACACATCATTATATGTCTATCTCCCCTTGAATTTTTAGTAAAATTCATTGTAATAAACAGAAGCTACTGAGGAGGCGTACCACTTGGAAACATAGGTACACAGCGTTTCTGCTCACCTGTTACATGACGTTGTTTTATTTGGGAATGCTGACTAATTCTTGGTGCATGGGTATCTGTAGGAGGCTGTGCAGCCACAGAGAGTGCAGAGTAATTATATGCAGGAAGACATCAGTCGGCTTTACAGTGATACATTTTCTGCCTTTGTTTGATCTTTGCCTGAGCAATGCGCTATTTCTGCCTGTTGTGATTTTGGTTTTAACCACATTTGCTCTCGATATAGTTATACAAGGTTTCATTCTCAGCAGCAAATCCTATGAAATTGTTATTAAAAATGTAGCTTTTTCCTGACTACAGAGAAATGATTATATAAGTTATTTTACTATGCAGACCACCTACATTTTTTCACACAGCTGAGTGTTTCAACTACATGTTACGTTGCTCTCATATCTCAAACACAAAACTTTAAACTTTAAACTTTATCCATGGTATGATGACATGTTGCTGCCATTGAAACATATGCATCATGAGCCTTTTTGCAAAATCACCAGAAAAAAAATTATTATGTTCTTTATGTTTTCTAGTCAACCAATCCATTGAAAAGACAAAAACAGCTAGCTCTGATCCCACAGACATTATATTAAGAGGGATATCAGCTTTTCATTTATATAATACCTTTTTAAAAATCTGCCACTGTAGCCATCACCAGCCTGTTTTTTTGGAGCCAAAAGTGATCATATTTGGTAGAGAGAAAGGCAGCTAGAGATACAAATTGACTATGAAGTGACTTTTGACGCATTGTAAACAGCCCCAGGCCCCAGAAGTTTCAGCTTGATTGATCCTAACAAGTATTGTAGCCAAAGTCTAAAATATCCTCTTCTTTTGTGCCATAGATCTCCATTGTTGTTTAAAACTATTAAAACACATCAATAACTCCTCATTAAATATAGATATTGAATTACATACATTGAATTGCAACAGAAATTTGCTCCTGTCAAGAAATCACTTGTTAAAGTGAACAGTGCACTGCTGTTTAAGGAAATATCTGAGGCCATTTTTTAAAAAACAAAAGCAAAAACATGTATTCGTGACCCCTTTTCTTCAGCAGGAACCAATAAGCCATAGGGTTAGGAGGTCAGAAAGTACTGAGAAACACAACGCTGGTTTTGGTCTTTTCATTAGATTTGCTGACAACAAGGAAAATATGGGTACAAGCCTTATCCTTTGATGTAAAACTATACATTCAGTTCAATATACATTACCACTTTTAAATGAGCCATGCCCGTTCACTGCCTTTGCATGCAGTCATTATGTATATAGCTGCATACACACAGCATCAGTCCCTCCTTTACTTTCTCTAAATCTCATTATCCTATTTCTTTACTTTCCGCAAGTATTTTTGCTTTATTTTCCTCCATACACTCATCCGTTCACGGCACGTTACATGGAACTTAGGTGCAATAAATCTTATAGTTTTCAATGGTAAATTGTTATAGTGTACACGATATATGATGCCACCACAAATTGCAGTATAACAACATTTGACCACTTAAAATAACTCTGTGACATTGAATGTCCCTTTTTAGCTTAATGCTAACTCACTGGTCACATGGAATGACATACTGCAGTCGATGTCAGGACAAAAACGCTATAACATGCACACATTAATACCAAACAAACATGACTGAAGTATCATACCTAACCTGAGCTTGCATTATATGTAAAGCACCTGCTGTAATGCTGCGATGCATGTGTTCTCCAGCTTGCTTCATCCTTATATAAGTAGGTAAAGTTCTGAATGACTGCCACATGATTTACAGCATTTTGCCAAAAGTCTTGGGTATTTTATGCTGTTGCCTTTTAACTGCATTCCCTCCTATCATATTTTTATCTCTTTCGTTCCACTGCCTCACAACATCATCTCTTCTCCTTGCTCCAACTCTTCTCCGTACCACTCTCTATCCCCATTTTCCTCCACAGTCAGAAGTTGAGCTTTAAGGAGCGGGTGAGGTTGGCGAGCCCCCGAGGTCAGAGCATCAAAAACAGGCAGACGTCGTCGATGAACGACCGGCGGTCTCCTGTGGCCGAGACTGGGACAGAGGGCACCAGCCCTGCTAAAGTTCAGAAGAGCTGGAGCTTCAACGACCGCACACGCTTTAGACCCTCACTACGCCTTAAGAGCCAGTCCCGCTCCACCACCGATAGTAAGTGACTGTTTTCTGTTTTCTTCTGCTCTCCGACATTGTTTTACTTAGCTTTTGGTCAAGAAGACTAGACTATGGACAAGTTGAAAGAAAAAAGGCAAAACACAACAATGAATTAATACAAGTAATAGCATTAAAACCAATAAAACAGACAATTAGATTAAGGGCAGAAAAAAGAAGAAAAGGACAGGAATACTAAAATGGATATAAAAGGATATTTCACATAAAATCAAGTCTATAAAAAGTAATTAAGGAAAAGCCAATGATTCTGCAAGCTGTATCTCCTCAGGCAGGTCACTCTTAAGTCCAGGGGCCTGAAACTCACAGTCACCTTCAATTCAGTAACTTCCTGTTGTCCTCTTAACTGAAAATCCTGTTTTCACTGCATATATTTAAATGAGGTGTATTGGTCGATCATCCAACCTACCAGAACTGGCTTTGCCCACAAATCAAGACAGCTGTGTGAAGTTATGTTAATGGCTGTTTGGACTTCTATCCTTTGCTCTGTCAGTACCAGCCTTGCAAGCCTTTTTGGGTATCAGCTTATTGGTGTTTGTGGGTGGACTGATTTTTGATGGAAGGTGGGTACTGGGAGCTCCAGCAGCCATATGAGGTGTCAGAGCGTGCCAGCTGGCTAAGGCCTGCTGGTGGACAGGAATCAATAACCACCAAACAAGCCAAAAGCAAAGTGGTTTGCTGATTAGCCATGCTCCATCTGATCATTCACTGTCACTGACATGTTTGGATAGCTGAAATGTTGGAGGATGGAAAAAAATTCTTTTTATTCTGATTGAATTTTAAACTAAATTAAGAAGTGATTTTAATGGAGCATATCTGTCTTGTCACTGTCCACATCTTGATAATCAGAAGGCCTGATTAAAAAGATAAACATCAGTGTTGGAATGTTTCTTTTTCAACATTTAATGGGTTATAGATAACTACTTACCTTGTTAAAAAAAGTAATTTGACTATTTCAATTACAATTCAAAAACGTATACGTAGATTTTGTCCAGACATCCCCCGACCCTTAATTTTTTTGGGCCTGCACTGCTTCAACAAGATTTAGCTGTGTAGCAACTACACGCCAATCCAGTAGACACGAATCTACTGTACAAATGTGGGATGCTCCTTCACTGAGGCTCCAGAAAGTAGCATAAACAGAAGTGCTACACATCCAAAGTGTCCACAGCTGTCCATGAACATGTCTGTATGGGAGTGTGATCTAACCCTCTGCTCACCTCCTCGGGGTCTTGTAACTCAGGAAGCCTATAAACTGCAGTGTCACAGAGTTACATTGTTAGGATACATCCAAAGGCACACCAGAGGCCTGTTCTTTACGGCTAGTCTTCTGTTCCAGACAGCTCCAGAAACACCAGAAACACTTGCTCTTCCTGACTATCAGAACATTGTGTCTACGTCTTTCTCTCTGAATCTCTCTGAATTCTTTGCATCCAAACTTACATTTCAAATTTGCTATTGTCAGTAAGTACTTTGAATTTGACGAGGATTCAATTTGACACAAAACTTTACCCCACCCCCCACCCCTTTTTGTGCTATGGATGACCCAGTTACTGCAACTTGGTTTCTGGTTTATTTACTGCCTTATTTTCTTAAAAAAACTTCAAATTCCCTTGTGTATGGATGGTGATAAATAAACAAACTCACCTTGCCTTTAGTTGCCCTAAAATGTATTTATTAACCATGTATAAAAAACTGTGTAATGTGAAATGAGAAAAGGGTCTCTTGTACAGATTAATCAATGTAATTATCATACAACAGACCTTTTTAGCATCTTGGAGCTCTTTGTTGTTTCTGGTGTTGTTTTTATGAACTACAGACTTTAATCAGTCTTGTTATCCACCAGCAGGAGGCAACTAATTTCTGTAAAAAAAAACCTTGATAAGCTACATAAACTAGCCGGTACACATACTGGAGCATTTGGCAGCTTTATTACATAAAAATATGCCAGTGTGCTGGGTTGTTTTCAGCTTGTTTCAAAACCCTTAAATTAACCAAAAATAAATAAATAAATGAATAATAATAATAATGATAATAATAATCATGCATTAGATAACATGTCCTCTTTTATGTAATGTGAAGAAAACAACTTCATTTTTTCTTGATGTTTCCATATTGCTGTTCTGAAGCCATGCAGGAAAGAATAATGATGAAATCAGTAGTTTTTCTGAGGGTTGGTGGGAGGAATCTGTCCACTGACTGTAAACTGAGAGAATAAGACTAACGCAACACATACACTGTCCAAGAGCCTCCTCATAGCTATATGTTGTTGTAGGTATGTAGTCTGATCACAGAACGACATCTAAAGAGCCATCCTTCTCTGTATCTTCTCTCTCCAGCAGCAGACTCCAACATAGCAGGGGAGGATGGCTTTGATGAGAAGGGCTGCCACTGCGAGATCTCGGTGGAGGACTTGATGCCCTCAGTCAAGTCTGTCATTAGAGCAGTCAGGTGAGACAAAAGAAAAATGATTCCCTCCTACAGTTGTATTTATCCACTGTCGAGGTTGCATGCAAACAAACCCTGACAGCAGCCATCTGTCTTCCAACTGCCCTCCTGATTAAATGTCCTCTGTTGTTTGAAGTAACCGGAGGTTTTATTAAAAAGCTATTTAATATCTATTAAATACAGCTTCACATTTTTTATAATTATCTTTAATTCATGTGATTGGATTCAGTGTTGAGAGACAGGATATGGTTAGTGGGAAAAATAAAACTGCAAAAATAATGTGAGAGGGTCATCTGACATGCACTGTGTCTCAGCCTTGATGTGCCCTAAAGAAAGATGCTAATGTAGATACGGTGATCAGAAAGTTAATAAGTTCAGGTTAAACAGCAAGAACTAAATATGGGTTAGGCAGTATGTTTGTGTGTGTAAATCAGAAAAAATATGACAAAATAACATTTCTACATATTGATTACTTAAGTGGTCTGACGGAAACTTCTGCTCCTCCTCGCGGAAGTTTCAGGCTTTTATTAAATCTAGCACACAACTGGGGACTTTGGCCAGCCAGAGAAAGCAGATTCCTATTGGCTGTTCTACAAGTGCAGACCAGCACTAAGGTTGATTGACTTGGATGTGGGCTTGTTTTGGCCTCTCACAGGCTTGCAATTTTATATCTCTGATAACATTACAAAAATATCCCCAAAGAAATAGAATTTTTTGTTAAAAAAAGTATAATTTTATAGGGGTTAACTACTATGTCATACTTGCCAACTTCACCAAACTGTATTGTTAGGGGGAAAAACAAAAGCATTTTTACTGTATAAACCGAATGAAACTCACCAAAACCGCCTTTGTTCAAATGTCCACCATTCCAATGATAACAAACTCTCTCTGTCTCCCACTTCGCTTCTCTGATGTTCAGCCCGTCACTTGCTCCTCTTGTGACATTTTAACAATTTATAGATATTCCTCTTTACATGCACTGTTTTTCCCAGTGTTCACTCCTTTCAGATTAGATGATAAGGTGTAAAAGTGGTGATATAATGAAAATATTTTGGGTTAAAGGATCAGTTCACCAATTTCAAACAATTTTCTCACCTACTAAGTTATCAAAGAAGTACTTTAAGCTCCTATTTTTAGAGTCGAATAGTTGGAGTGACTGAAAAATAGCTTGATTGGCCATAGATTATGATGGCCTCACACAAACATTCACTTCTACTTTACTACAGTTGCTGTAGTTTCTGTAAGTTAATGCTTGTACTTGCACATTCCCTTGTCTTTACTTGAGGTATTAGAAACTTTCAATTTCTGCAAAATTCCCTTGAATCTGGCCTTAAGGCTCCACCACTACATACATTCAGAGAGCTGCTTTTTCAGAGTGATAGTTTTACACACACACAGCTAAAATAAGCAGCCACAACCTCACAGGATGTTTTATAAGGACCAGTGAAGTGATTGTTCAGGTGTTCCAGCTGTTTGCACTGGTGTAAAGAAACAGGTAGTTGGCATGCAGTTACACTTTTTAAGCACTTTTAAAACTAAGAAAAAAAGAGAAGGTTTAATGTTTTTTTATTGGATATATTAATATGTGAAGTGTCTCAGCTTTGGGAGTCAATGCAGTCCTGCCACTGACTATATAGGAGGTCCCCCTTGTGGCTGACTTTTGAATTTCTGTGCTGTTTTTGCAGGATAATGAAGTTCCATGTAGCCAAGAAAAAGTTCAAGGAGACGCTGCGTCCTTATGACGTCAAGGATGTGATTGAACAATACTCTGCTGGCCACTTGGACATGCTGTGTCGCATCAAGAGCCTGCAGACCAGGTAGGACTGCCAGTTGACTGCATGACAACAACAGCTGACTGTCTTCATTCTACTAGTCTTTGCTGTCTAACTAGAGCTGTGTGACCACAGTGGAATTGATCCATCTGTACTTTGTATGTTTGTGTGTATGCATGTATGTGTGCACCTGCACTCATACCTTATAACTTATATATGGGTCTATTTGTATGTTACATGGATGTCTGTATGTGTGTATGTGTATGTGCATGTGTATGCCTGTGTGTTTCTTTTGCTCCCCTCACAGGCTGGATGTGATAGTAGGCCCACAAACCATGAACGGTCGAGTGAAGACCTTTTCCTTCCCCTCCTTGCCTGTCTATTACTGCCAGGGCAGAAAGAACTCCACCCAGGAGTCAGAATGCCCCCCCACCCCCAACCCCTTCCCCATCTTTTACATATCAGATGGGCTCAGTTCACTTCTCATTAAGTCAATTCAGAAATTTGTTATACTGAAAATATTTTAAAATGGAACATCTGAATTGTAACATAAAGCTTGTCTTTTTCCTCGAATTGATTAATCAGATGTGAAATAAAACCCTCATTCATGCCTGTCATGCACTTTTCTTTTCACACACACCTCTGTCCTGGTATATCATTCAAAAACTAAGCACTAACAAAAATCAACACTTTACTGACTTAAATTCTGGCATTTGCCCTGTTTTAATTTAATTAAACATTCTGGAGACTTATGGGAAATAATGGGATCTTTATATTATGAGACTTCTCACACAGACACATCTTTGGTAACACACACACATAATCGAAATTGTCAAAGCACAACAGTTAATATCTACTTGCCGTTTCTACTGTGATACTGACCCCTGCTGTTTGTGACTACTTACTGAAGCTACTACAAGAACATCATGATGTGTCTCATACAAGGACTGCCCAATAGAGTTGGAGGTGTTTGTTGACTAAACAATGTGACTCAATGTTCACCAACAATTTTTGACTTTTAAATGTGAGTCTCTTTTGGTGTTGGATGATTTTGTCAAAGCTTTAATCATTTTTTCCCTCCAAAATGTTGGTGCTGTTATAGCTGCATGATACTGGTATGGTTTATGTTATGTTGTCATAACATGATGTGTTGTGTTGAATCAAGCCTTCTCATTAACAAAGACACTTAATTAACCAGATTCTACTGAACCTCACTAGATTTAGAAGGGTTAGTGTTAATGTTAATGGCAGATAACAAAGAAATTACATTTGAGCTGTTTAACAAAGACAAAACAAAAAAACAGATTTTATTCATAACCAGATGAAATAAACGATTTGTTATTAACTACTTGGTTCACAAAAAATGAATTAACAACAAAAAAAATTAAGTAACTTACCATCCTTAAATGTTAGGTCACATATTTTTTTGCAACATACAGTATTTGTAAAATCCAGTGAGGAAGTATAACCTCTTATGTCAGTGTATTGTTGGAGAAAATACAGTAAACTTCCCTTCTGTTGCAGTTTCCTTCTTATCTCTGTGCTGTGTCTTTGATTTCTACCTATGTCTTGTTTTTCTTCCTCTTATAATGTCTTATTCTGTGTTCATGTGCTCATGTTTGTGTTTATTTTTATATTTGTACGTGTGTGTGTGTGCCAGAGTGGACCAAATCCTGGGAAAAGGCCAGATCCCTCTGGATAAGAAGATTCGAGAGAAGCTCCTGTCTGATGGAGATCTTCTGGAGGACGTGAGCATGCTGGGTCGTGTCTGTAAGGTGGAGCGACAGGTTGGTGGTCTTATTATTTAATGTTTTATTCTCTTGGTTGTATTAGATAATAATGTTAAAAAGCAGAAGGATTTTTATTAGTTTGAGTTATGCAGCCAGTCCACATTTCCTCTGCATGAACAGTGTTGTGTGTAAGAAGCAGAGCTGTAATCTGGACATGAGTCATCTGGTTTAACATAAAGACTTAAAGCAGGGGGAAGCAGTTACTCTGTCTCCAAAAATGACAAAGTGCTGCCTTTATATTTCGATTGGTGTATGAGTAAAACAAATCAGTTACAGCATGTTAATTGGTGATCTCTGAGGGTGTCAGTCAGAGCAAGGTTAGTTGTTTTCCTGTTTCCAGTCTTTATGCTAAGCTAATGGCTTCACACACACAGATGTGGGATTGATGTAGTTTTATCATCCAACTCTAAGAAATAATTTATAATAAACTATGTTAAGTGTAAGAGATGGAAGATAAATACTAGCACCTCATTTTCATACTAGTTTAGACAATACTATTGTTGATACCATTTCTTGCATTTAATCTGATATTTGATATTTTATTTAGCTATAGTTTGCTTGTTACAGGCGCTGCTTGTAGATTGCAAAAAATAACTTTGGCACCTCCCAGTGGTGGTATCAAAAAATACACGGTGGTAGATCATAATGCATGCTGACCCCCAACAGATCTAAATGTACAACAGTGCAAAGCTTCGTGTTTTCATTTACTGAAATGCAACACTGTAAATATCTTCCTGGGAAGTGTCAGAAAATGAAAAATCAACTCCCAATTTAAAAATGACACCACTTCTCCCTAGAAGTGAACCAGAATGATTTTCATTTTATACAGATGTTATAATTGCAAACCAGCCTTTTACACATATTGGTTTTAAAAAGCCTTCCTTCCCATTATTTGTTCTTGTTTTCTTATCATTTCTGAGCTCACTCTTATCACTCTTTTTTCTCCTCAGGTTCAGTCTATTGAGTCAAAGCTCGACTCTCTGCTCGACATTTATCGGCAGGTTTTGCGCAAAGGCTCGTCCTCAGCCCTCACCCTCTCCTCTCTGCCCCTGTTCGAGCTGGAGCAGACCTCTGACTACCACTCCTCTGTCTTCAGTAAGGACCTGTCCTGCTCCACCCAGGTCAGCAGCAGCAGCGGTGGAGCGCCCCCACCTGCTGGTTGCATCACACGCTCCTCCACCAACTCCCATCTTTCCCAGGGAGGACTACACCTCATCCTGGCACCACCCAACGAGCTCAACCTGAATATCAATGCGTCCTTATCCACAACTCCATCCAGCCTACCACCCTCCTCTTTTAACCCGTCGCCGCTGCCTCATCACCATCATCATCACCACCACCATCATCATCGTCCTCATCATCCCCACCATCATTATACGCAGGCTCAGGCCATCACACCTGAAAGTGGCACAGATGAGGCTGTGGGGAGCTCCCCACCAATACTCACTCCAAATACTATCAGCAGTGGCAGGGTAGATGGAGGCTTTCCTCTTCTGACGAGGCTTCCACCACCGCCGCCTCCTAGCCGAAATGGGGGTGCCAGCAATTTGCCACGAGCAACCTCCACAGAGGCATCCCCTGACACAGAGGACTTTTGTGGAGGTTTACAGATGCAGATGGAGGACAGCAGTGTAGTGAGGGACCTTGGTCTCGGGATGGGAACTGGGCAGCTGCTGCAGGGCAACAGTAACAGCACAGGCAGGATACATGCTCAGGAGGATGGCTCATGGAGGAGACATATGAGCCTGGAGCTGCAGCCCCTGGTGTCACCAGCCTTAGACTGCAGCTCTGGCCCCAGCCAGATGGACCGAGGCTTAGGCAAGTCCATGTCAGTGCAGGACCTGATGCAGACAGCCCCAGGGACTGTCCAGGACGTCCACCACAGTCACAGCCTCTCATCTCCAAGCCCCAGTACAAGCAGTGACTCCCACAGCTGTAGTCAAGACCCTGGGGGAGGAGGAGGAGGAGGAGGAGGAGGAGGAGGGGGTAGTGGTGTTATAGGAAGGAGTGGTGGAGGTGGATGGGGTGACGAGGACCTCTTTATCAGTGACAGGGAGATAGAGACACAAGGATTTGACTTCCTGTCACTGGGGACTGCTGAGGCCCACACCTACTCCTCTGAGCTCCTGAGGACAGGCAGCAGAGGAGGGGCAGGGTCCCAGGGCACGCAGCGTAACCTAGCCCACGGTCAGGCGTCCTCTCCCTCTACTGACAGCACTGAATTGCTGAACATGCCACATGTACGGCTAAAATAAACTTGCCTATGTGGACACACAAATCTCACCTCAAAGAGACAGTTTTTATCCTTTTGGGAGGGGAATGGGAGGGTTGGAATATAACAAGGGTTCTTTTTTTGTTTATTTTTATGTTGATCCATTTGATAAGAATCACAGTATTTTCATACAGGCTGATCAATTATGGCATATCATTGCATGAGTTACTCTGTATTAAAGTATAACTGACAAATCTGAGATGAATGATTAAGGCTTGTATTAAGAAAAAACACAGACCCCTTAAACCTGAGACTTTGCAATTATGCAAAGCTGATAAAAACTTGGTCCTGAAAGATGATTGGTTGTTAAGTAGCACTAAGACAGAGCATGAGCACTGCATGTTTTCACTCAAGGTCCTGAGATTAGCAAGATACACTTTACTCTTAACAAAGCTGGAAGCTGATGACACATACTATTTAGGGAGATTCCTTTGCTAATACAGCTTAAAACTGAGTTGGTACCGAAAGCTTGAAGGAGAAATGTATAAGTTATGGCCAATTTATGTATAAAATCTTCAAAAAATGAACAAACATTAACAGAAAGTGACAAAGTAGCAGTTCTCACATTACTGCAAAGACATAGAGATGTATTGTGTTGGAGAGATATCCACCAAAATCAGCCTGCTAACCAGCTAGCCCCAACCCCTCCTGACTCAAGCCAACACATTTTTTAACCCCAACAGAACAAAAGAAAATAAAACTTGCCAATTCATCTTGGTTTGTCTTTCAGCTGTTCCAACAATGACAATCTTTGCTTTGGTTGAAAAATAAACCCTTTTTCAGGGTTTTCAGCTGCAGCCAGAGAAAGCTACAGCAGAGATTACATTATCTGGAAGCTAGGGGTTCATCTCTGCCTCTTTATTAATTTGATGTGCCCACATGTAGACAACCTTCTCAAATTTTATCACCCTTAATTTTATAAACTACATTCTCAACCAAAAACACATTTTCCAAAAGAAAAGAGACACAAGTGTTAGTTGCTGAAATGCAGGTATATACTTCAGATTTTTCAACCTTTCTAAAAATACCACAGTGGAAATAACTGTGATGTAACTAATATATTACATGTAACTTATGTCACCTCTGCCTAATGTCACATATAGTATGAGGTGTATCATGTTTAAAGCACACGTGCACACCTTTTTACACACAAGTAGAAACAATAATTCCATATTACACACACAGCAAGGTGATGTTACATGTCCATTATGCTGTGTGGGATCTAAGGTACAGTAGAGCAGAGGGGAACATAGAGTGGTTGTTTTTATTTTCAGATTAATTATGCAGCAGTCCATTGGTTTTCTAGCTGATGACAGCCATTGAAGGAAACACATCTTGAATGTCTTTTCTTGGTTTAAAAAAAAAGTTAATATTTCGTCAGAATACGTGTCTTAGCAATGCACTTTCTTTAGGTTCAGCTACAAACAAGCTCAAAGAAATGTTCAGAAATTGAACTTTGTATTGCATATGGCTTTTTGCCACCATATTTCTACGTAAAAGATATCTTATTTAAATCATGGTCAATGTGTTCCTTTTCAGTAAAGTGAAGTAAAGTGTGGGATTATTTTTGCTTCCTTGAGGTGGACTCGCTGCAGAATGTATTCCTGTTGCATGGTACAGAATCAGGTGCATCTGGTAAACTTAAGTGGCTCTCTCTAACTTCCAGAAAAATTATAATGTTACAAGCTGCAGGTACATACTATCCATAAAGCATCCAAAGCCTCAGTGGTGAAAATCACCTTTGGCTCGCAGTACCTCAACGAGTTATGACCTGTGTCAAAGTTCAGAATACATGTGAGCGAGGGATTAGGGTCAGTGTGCTTTCAAGAATTGACTTTTAATTTAGATATTTAGAAAACACTTTGCATGTAGAGGATGTCATATTCAAACTTTTCTGTAACTGAGAATGAATGCCATGTCCTTATGACAAATTATTATTAATGGTTCAACATGACTGCATCTGTGGGAAAAAAAAACTTAAGCCCTGATATGAAATCTGCATAACGTGCAGTATATACAGTATAATGGTGCCTTGCTTTTGTGAGACATATTCATCTCCATATCAACATTTTCCCGAAAAGTGCATTAGGGTCCTCCAAATAGAAATGGTTGCACTGTCTTAATTTTTTCTCCTTCTTAATGTTCTGACTTGAGGCTTTTTATTATTATTATTTTTTTAATTCAAAGATCATTTTGCTACTGGGCAAAAAATGGGCCTTTGACATGTAAACACTCTGTCTGGTTTATTTTAATTTATTTAAATTAAGTGCACATATTTACACATTAGTAATAATCTCATTTTGATTTATGAAGCCTGTAATGTATTGAAAATGCAAGTGAACTTTTTTTCTCATTCACCAATAAAGGAAATTCTATGAAGAGTTTGAGCTTTTTTTCCCCTTATTATCCTTCAATGAAACCATGGTTCAGGCATGAACTTGCCAATGATACCAGAAACAAAGATATACTGTTTAAACATCTTTACTTTTATGAACACGTGCACACGAATAATAGTGATCAAAGTGCATCAACTAAACAGTAACTGTAACAATTAACAAAGCTACTGGTTGCTTAGGCAAAATGCAAGGTATTAAGATTTAAGGTTATCAGACAAGAGTTTCTCAACCTTGTTTTCTACGGTGCGAACAAGGAACATGCAGCAGCCAATCTACCTCTAGCTAGTTAGCGTATCTCTTAAAGCTCGAACCTAAAGCATTTCAATCACATCAACAAAGACTTGGCAAAAGAACATTTCTGCCTTATTACTGGTGCTAAGCAGCTAACTTTGTTGGCTAGAACAATGAGCAGCCTAATTCTTACTACAACAGCACAAATCCAGAGAGCTGTAATGCAAAGTTGTGTTGTTGTTCAGCCATGAACTGAGGGACGATAAAACTAACATCTGACAGTGTGGTAACATGTTGATCACTAATAGTCTGGTGTTTATTTTTTCCTTCGTCTGCTCTTGCGATGCATTGTGATAATAGACCAGATGCTGACTATGGTGTGGAGAAGGTGCAGGGTGCTTGTGTGTTTTTGGCGATGGTGAGCATTTGGGGCAGCAGCCCAGTACAACGTTCATTTGATCTTCTGAGCCTTCTGTGCAGACTTAGTGATCTTTCCGCTGGTGGGGGCTTTCTTTTCCACGCCTTTGATAACTCCCACTGCTACGGTCTGACGCATGTCGCGCACTGCAAACCTCCCTGAGAGGGAATGAGGAAAGACATTTGCTATCTTGATTTAAATCTAAGTTCGCATTATAAATAAAGGTGAATTGCAGATTTTAAAACAGGATTACTTCTAACGAAAAAAAGTATATTGCTAGTTGCAGCTTGACCCACAAGCACAAAACCTGCTTTAAGACATTAAGCTTACCCAATGGTGGGTACTCAGAAAAGCTCTCCACACACATGGGCTTGCCAGGGATCATGTCTACAATGGCAGCATCTCCAGACTTCAGGAACTTGGGGTTGTCTTCCAGCTTCTTACCAGAGCGACGGTCAATTTTTTCTTTGAGCTCTGCAAACTTGCATGCGATGTGTGCAGTGTGGCAGTCCAGCACAGGGGCATAACCAGCACTGATCTGACCAGGGTGGTTCAGGATAATCACCTGTATGAGAGCAGATGTGGTTAACGTACACAACTGGAAACTTACTAACATAATTAATTTTTAAGTCTGTAACCTTCTTAAAAGCTAAGTTTTTGCAGACCTGAGAGGTGAAGCCGGCTGCTTCCTGTGGTGGGTCGCTCCTACTATCTCCAGCCACGTTGCCACGGCGAATGTCCTTGACGGACACATTCTTGACGTTAAAGCCTACATTGTCACCAGGCAGCGCCTCAGTGAGGGCCTCATGGTGCATCTCCACGGACTTGACCTCAGTTGTCACATTGACAGGGGCAAAGGTCACCACCATGCCAGGTTTTAAAATTCCTGTCTCTACTCTGCCCACAGGTACAGTCCCAATGCCTGGCAGAGAGCATAGCAATTTTACAAAGTATGTTCTTAGAACTGTTTGTACAACTTCTGCATGATTTAGACTGATTAATGAAACTTCAACGTCATGCATGGTTAGTTCTGTGACACACTGCTCTGAAAAGAAAAGGGCAACTTCAGCTTCAGGACATATATGGCAAATGGGAATTCTTTCCAGACCCCATTCAGTTCTGCTCTTTTTGTCACAAGATGCTCTCATTCCAGAAATACTTTCAACATTTAATCTTGTACCGCTGACACTTTAGAAGAACTAGATAATTGGTCCTCTTACATCTCTTAAGTTTGTTCTGAAAACTAAAAATGGCTTAACTATCACTCTTACAGCAATTCAAACCAACACCCCTCTCACCTCCGATCTTGTAGACATCCTGCAGAGGTAGGCGGAGGGGTTTGTCAGTGGGCCTTGTGGGAGGCTGGATGGCATCCAGAGCCTCCAGCAGTGTGGTGCCAGAAGCATTACCATCTTTACGGTTGATCTTCCAACCCTTGAACCAGGTCATCTGTGGAGAAACAGGAGCTTAGAGGTTGGTACTGTAACAACTTACACTGAGGTGATTTGAATGACGGTTACCACTAGAAAAAAAATGGTGCCATGTTTCCTAGATGATCTCAATGTCTCAGACAAATTGGAGAAATTCATTAATTTACACTTAAGTTGAGGCACTTTATATCAAAACATGTAATGGTCACTTCAGATATAACTCATTACATATACAGTTTATGTGAGGACCCATGACCCTTATCCCTAATATTTGTAAAACATCATTATCCCAAAGCACACTTACATTGGGGCTGGGTTCCAACATGTTGTCTCCATTCCAGCCAGAGATAGGCACGAAGGCCACAGTGTCTGGGTTGTAACCAATTTTCTTGATGTAAGTGCTGACTTCTTTTACAATCTCCTCATAGCGCTTCTGACTGTAGTTGGGCTCAGTGGAATCCATCTTGTTGATGCCCACAATGAGCTGCTTCACACCCAAGGTGTAGGCAAGGAGGGCATGCTCACGAGTCTGCCCATTCTTTGAGATGCCAGCTTCGAACTCACCCACGCCCGCAGCCACAATAAGCACAGCACAGTCAGCCTGAGAGGAGTGTCAGGGAGAGAGAGGTGTGAAAAAAGTCTTTAAGTCTTAAAAAGTCCTAAATTAATCTCTCTATTTCATGCATTTTTTTTGTCATTTTTTGCCTTTCTGCCCATTTGATATCTACCTGAGAAGTTCCAGTGATCATGTTCTTGATAAAGTCCCTGTGTCCTGGTGCATCAATAATAGTGACATAGTATTTGCTGGTCTCGAACTTCCAAAGAGAGATGTCAATTGTGATCCCCCGCTCACGCTCTGCCTTCAGCTTGTCCAAAACCCAGGCATATTTGAAGGAACCCTTACCCATCTAGGAGATGTGGAGGAAAATGTGATAAATTATTGCCATTAGTGTGGGTAGTTGTGTTTGTGTTGGTTTTAGGGGAGTCTGGTAAAGGAGTGAATGAAGAAACAGTAGTGTTAGTGGGTAAATATCTGAGAGCTGCAGTTGCGTTTGTTTAAATTCTTTAAACACCCCAAAATGAAATGATTAATACAGACATTGCAAGACAAGACATGGAAATACGTACTTACTGTGAACATTAAACATAACAGGATACTGCACAGAACACCAGTCTTGCAGTTACAGAGTAGAAAAGCAGTGAAAAGATCATACTTAAAATAAGTTTGAGAATGGGAACAATATGAATCATACCTCCGCAGCTTCCTTTTCAAACTTCTCAATTGTTCTCTTGTCAATGCCCCCACACTTGTAGATGAGATGGCCTGTGGTGGTGGACTTGCCTGAGTCGACATGTCCTATTACCACAATATTTATGTGGAGCTTCTCCTTCCCCATTGCAGCCCACTCTGGAAGATACTGTCGTTACTTAGATCCCAACAAAGGACAAAGCAAAGAAGAACAAAGAAGATAGAAATAAGACAGAGAAGGTAGATCTATCACTTCTTCACAGACATTTAAACCAAGACAGAACTTGCAGTTGGCTCATAAAGTATGAACAGTAATTATCTTAACAAGCATTAGACTATTTTTTTACAAACAGGCTTCTGGCTCAATGATGCGGCTGGATGTCAACGTGTTCGGTGCATATGACAGGTACAGATGTGTAAAGCTCCTACTGAACAAACTGAAAAGTTAACCAATATCAACTTGCAAAACTCCTGTGAAAAGAAAGAACCTGCCCTCTTTCTTTTTTGAACTTGTTGAATGCTGACTGAGCACAACCCTTATCTTAAACCTTTTTTTCCCCTAAAATTAAGGAACTGCCACTGTAATATATTATTTTCTGTTTATCTATTTTCTTGGTTTTTTTTAATTGTTCAGCATCATTTTTCCTGAACTGTAGTATACTTAATCTAGTTTACTTATAGATTATAAACTTCAGCTATGAGCAATGAGCTAGCTAAGTTAGGTCTTCATCATTTTTTAACAGACTAACCATCCACAGCTTTGAGTATGGTGCTGGCATCACTTCGTGCCAATGTGTGGCACTGTCTTAAAGCATAGGTCATGAAAATTCACAAAAATCATGCAAACTTTCACTTAATTAAGTAATAACTGTCAAACCTTTGTTATACGTTAGTTATCAAATGTCGGCTAATGATGCTAGACTCCTTTTTTGAAATTTCATCATCAGCTAAGCTAATGTTATCATTGGACAAACTGGAATTGTGGCTCTTTCAGTTACTACTTTCTCAAAAAGCCTTACATTACACAATCAGCTGAAAAACACCAAAAAAAAAATACATACATAACTGGATTTATCCGGCCCCTTAAGGTCTAAGTTCTTGTAATATTAGATAAATAGTAAGTGAGTTAAAAGTTAGCTAATGCTGCTCCAGAAAGCCCGCGACCGTTAACTGTTGCGTCACACTCTCCCAGTGTCACGCGCCCACACGTGCACCCTAAGTGCACATGCACGCGGTTACTCAGCACGATTGCGTTGGCTTTCCTTGTATTACTGCAGCATCACCATTATACTGCTTGCTACTTGAATATATATTTTTGGACTGGATGGATAAG
This sequence comes from Acanthurus leucopareius, assembly GCA_029814765.1. Classification (NCBI taxonomy): domain Eukaryota; kingdom Metazoa; phylum Chordata; class Actinopteri; order Acanthuriformes; family Acanthuridae; genus Acanthurus; species Acanthurus leucopareius. Next base: position 1,316,145 of record JAQMCX010000044.1, on the reverse strand, counting down.
AAAGGAGAAAAACAATGTTATCTCAGACTGTTTAGTGATTTGTTCATAACGAAAAATGTAAAAACATAACGATTTTAAAAAAATATATTTCGTATTTTTGGAGACATCCTTACTACAAAGGAACATCACAGACAATTACACCTGCTAATATGATTGTCACTCAAAAATAGTTTTGACATGACAGCATAAAATCAGTGATGCTCAAACGCACACTTATCTTCGTTCATTAATGTGAATCTCCTAATGACTTAAGTTTGTGTGCAGCACGCCTCTGTGAGAGACATTTCTGAAACACTGCCGCAATAAACAGAAAGTGACAACATGCTGCAGAGCCGAGGGCGTTCTAAAAGTGTCTGAATGTCTCAGCATCCATCTCGCAAACGGATACCTCGTATTGTTTATCTCCCTATGGTTACAGAATGATGATCGTCGGAAAAGAGTCCCACATGAATGCTCAGAGGAATATCTTTCCACTGAAACTGCGCCATACAGGCCTAGCCGGCAAACAGTCAGCTATGGTGCCAAAACACACCACTCTGCCCATGTTGGCACCGCTCGCCTTGATCAAATTACCATGGCATTAGAGCCACACAGAATTCAACTAACAATTTCGAGACTTAGTAATTCACTTACATAACTGTTATTAAAAACGGCACTGGAATTAACCAGATCTTGGCGACATGTCTGATCCATGATGCTGATAAAGAGCACGGTGGATGTCGCATTACACTAGAAAATGACCTGAGCCCTACCTTTGCTTCCTCGTCTCAGGTGCGTTCACTGCGGCGAAACAAGAGATGCTGCCTGCTGTACTGTGCTGACAGACATAACCAAGGTAACGTTACGGCTCTGTCAGCTTGCGTCAAACGCGTCATGCATTGAAACTGCGAGATTTGACCACTAGATGGAGTGCTGCAATATAAGAAATGAACTACCACCACACAGCATGAAACTTGAGTTTATTTTGTGAACAGAAATTGCATCGCTTCAAATTCTACATCAGATTCTGTAGTACCTTAACCTCCTGAGACCCTGTGTACTCACATGAGGACATCATTTTTTGCAAAAACTACTTGCTATACAAAGACAAAGTTTAGTTATACTTATTAGGTCCTACTAATCCCAAATAGCTAGGAGAAATAAAAAAATTCTCACCAAACAAAAGCTCGGGTCTCAGGAGGTTAAAGATTTACTTCTCTTTTTTTAAAGACTATCTAATTTGTATCTGTATGCAAACTAAAACAAAATAGAAAACTTTTTTTTAAATAAGGCACAGCATACAATGAATACAGGATACAAAATTTAAATAAAAAGCTAATTAAAAAATAATACATGGTAAGTTTTCAGAAAATAATCATTAAATAGAATAGATAAAGCAAAAAATAATTAGGTAAATGGAACTGATCAGCCTTTTTGCTGCAGCTACAAAATACTCAGTAATTTTAGGTTTGTGGTGTTAGAAATGTGAATCATTTTGAGCAGTTGTGATCTTGTGTGTGCGCGTCCTCTGTGTCTCCTCAATCTCTTGATAAATAGGGTGGGAGTGGGTAAGAGGTCTCAAACATCGATTCCGTTAAGAGACTGAAAAAAATGAAGATAAGAAATTAATGTTTGTGGGGAACATGATGATGCTAAAATGAGACATGAAAACTTGCTGTGATCTAATTTTTGTAATACAAATGCATGCGTTTTATATAATAACCATTAGAACCACTCACTCTATTGTATGCAAGGCATATTTTTGGTTCTGTGTTAGTTCCGCGAGCCCTTTGATTCCTGAGTCTTCCAGTTTGTTGCCCATCAGATGCAGCTCTGCCAGAAAGTGGGGGTTTGATTTCAGGGCAGTGACGAGGAACTGAACGCTCTTCGAGGTCAGGCCGCAGTTCCTCAGTCTGGAAAGAAAGCAAAGTGTTTACTTGTGCTTTCATCACATAGTTACTGACCTGGATCATTATTAACAATGTTTTGAGGGAAAAAAAGCTGAAACATGTGGACCCCCTGTGGACTGTGGGCATTCTCCCAAACACAAGAGTGTTATATTCAAACAAGTTTTATTTTTAAACAACCATTAACTCTTTTGCTGTCATGTTAGTAAATGATTGAAGTGAGATCAGGTTGTGACTTAGAGTCTACTGGACCCAGTGACAAAGATTGAAAGTGTTAACTTTTCAGGACACATGGGAACCCTGATTATCTCTGTAACAGATGCTCGGCTTCAGATATTGACTGAAGCTTATCAGTGTATTTCTAATATGTGACAATACTGCCATCTGCTGTCCGTGTATTATAAGTCCTCCGCAAGCAAGTAGATGTTAAAGTTGCTTTAACAGTGGTATTTTATTAATGTAAATAAAAGAAGTACGGTGAAATGTCTTAGGTTGTAGAGGGCTGGTTGGACAGGGGAGGCAGGTAAGGAGCATCACTACGGGCACTGAGAAATTGCAACAGGCATTTTGTTATTGTCATTATAATTATTATTGTTTTTATTTTGTTGACTAAATGATCAATTAATTAATCTCGCAAATAATTGTCAGGGTGGTTCATGGTGAAGATGATCATTTGTTGTATCCCCAAAATTAACGTTAATTTATGTGCTGTTGTAAGGTATGTGTTGATGTAAGATATTTGCTTTTATACGTTCCTGTGGACACAATTTGTTAAACCATAGAATTAAATTTAACACTTTAAATGAACACTGTAACCCACCTCCTCAGACACACACACACACAGTCTCCCTCTTTTGTCATTTGTCCTTGTATTGACATACTGTCTTTCCTATGTCTTGGTCTAATCTAGCGATTTTTTAAAACATTTTTTTTAACAAGAAGAAAGAAAAAAATCAAAAAACTTACAACAGTTTCTCCAGATTACACCGAGGACTTCTGAGCCCCATGGAGAGTTTCTTTACCCCCTTATCTTGAAGGTTATTGTTAGACAAGTCCACCTCACTGACAATGCTTTCCTCTGACGCAAATCCTTCTGCAAGCTCTGCACAACAGTCGTCAGTCAGGTTGCAGTTACTGAGGCTGAAATCAAACAAAAATTGTGTTAGAGCATAACTGCTTTCATAAAATGGTAACATTTGTGTACTGAATACTTGTGTTTTAAATGTGATTTACTTGAGAGTTTTCAGGTGGCTGTAAGGATTCTTCAATCCAGCTGAAATATCTCTGACTCCCATGTCTCCGAGCCAGTTCATGCTGAGGTCAAGGTCTTTCAGCTCCACTGCCTGCCAGTCGGTTTTTTTCAGCAACCCACTGTAGAGCTGTGAGACTGAACACAGGACCTTCGCCAAACAGAAAGCACCTATACAAGTGATTCGACATCTTGAAACGCTGAAATGAAATAGGAGAATTGTTATAAATCAATCGTTTAGGGATATTAACTCATCAGTGCAGGGTTTTTTTTTACCAGAGTTCTTCAGATAAAATATTAGAACTAATTGAAACTCGCTGAGGTCAGCAATGAAAATATTTGTTCTGATTTTAGTCAGAAGGTAATTATGGAAGAATTATAAAATCACATTGTAAAAGTTGTCCTTACTTAAGTTTTTCCAGACTACACCATGCATACATCCCTTCACAGATGAGAGCAAACCCTTCATCTCTCAAATTGTTGCTGCTCAAATTGAGTTCTACCAGCGTGCTGTTTTTATACTTCAGAGCTTCCCCGATACTTTTACAGCTTAATGCAGTAAGGCCGCAGTGGTAAATCCTGCCAAGGAGATAAAAAGAGATCCAAAATTTGAGTGGTTGATATCTATGTATTTATTCAACAAACCAGGCTAAATGCATTTATAATTTAGTAAGCCATACTCACTCCAGCTTTGTTAGCTGCCATATTTCAATTTTTTTGAAGAGCTTATTGGCCCCCTTGTCTCCAAACATATTGACGCTCAGATCCAACACCTTCAGACAGCCAGGCTTTTTCTGCAGGGCCGAGGCCAGATAATCACAGCCCTTCTCCTCAATGTTGCACTGTGACAGTCTACAATGAAAAATATGAGATAGCAAAATAACAGGAACACCATAAAATGGAAACAATTTGTCTCTAATCCAAAACTTGTTATTTGATTTGCATTCTTTTCTTATTACTGAGGTAACTTTGTTTGGTGACCATTTCTGTGACTTTTCTTTTTTGCCTTTTACCTGTAAAAATGATCTCACCACTGTCATTTTCTTATCATGATCACTTCATAAGCAAATGAATATGCTAAATGAAAAAAATTACAATTCACATTTTCTTTTTTTTAAAAAAAACAATTTTACATCATGAAAAAGAGGTGGCCGGAAAAGAGCTTAACACTTACTTAAGACTTTGTAACTGGCATGCAGGAGATTTTAAACCTTTTGCAAGTTTTTGCAGCCCCGCATCCCCAATTTCATTCTTGCTGAGATCCAACTCTTGCAGATGCCAGGACTCTTTCAGGACTGTGGCCAGGTACTCACAGGCCTTAGAGGTCAATTCACAGCCATGCAACCTGAGCGTTTTCAGTTTGCAGTTTTGATCTGTCAGCCCCTCCACCAGTGTCTTGACTCCATCGTCGGTGATGCTGTTGTATCCCAGGTCCAGCTCTCTCATGTATGACTCTTTTGTGGTCAGGACTGCTGTTAAAGCTGGACAACACCTATCTGTCAAATTACAGAATCTCAGCCTGCAAGGGAATAGGACACAGTGGGACAATCACAGACTCCATGTAAGAAATTAAAGGGCTGATGCACCAAAATACAAAACTAAACGAAAAAATGTCTGTACTTAGTAAGTGTCCCTAGGTTTTCATTAGCCAGTTCCAAGATCTTTGTTACCGCCCAATTAAAATAGAAACAAACAGATTTTTGTTTTCTGGTGTTCAAGGTATCAAAAATTATTCAACGGGAATTTGTTTCAGTTACTTTGGATTATTTTCACTCAGTGACACTATCAATTACCATAAATGGGTACTTTTTGCAAGCATATGCAACACTTGCGTTTAAATTAACAGAACGGAACAGAAAGACAACATGTAAGGAATTAATTTATATAAAAGACAGAGGCTGATCCACTGAGAACTTACATGGCTTTCCGGGATTTCAAAATAGCTGGTAGCTCCCTGAGGAGTTTTTCATCACAACTCGTGGACACTTTCATCTCAAATCTGTTTCTAAGGCCTTCAAAATTTGAGACCCTTTGGATCATGAGGCTCCAATGCATTGGAGTGAACCGAGGGATTGGAGGTTGGCCACACATCTCAAAGAATGTGACTTCACTCTGCAAAGCCTGGCTGTCGTACTCCCTAAGGCAGTGGAACAGACCCACAGCAGTGTAGGATGCAATGTTTTCCAGGATCTTATTTTTGGTGTAGTCAAACAGCCGATCTGTAGGCTTCAACAGACCACGTTCCTTGATGAGACCAAAGATGAAGCGAAGAAAGGCATCAAAGTTCCCCTGGGTACTCCTCAGCGCCTGGTTCACCAGATCTTGGCAAAGAGCAGACTGGAGAGAACTCACTTCAATGTTGTCCAATTTAGCTGATGCAGCCAAGAACTCCTGAATGCTGGAGTGACCAAAGCGAAACACTGTGGTGTTATAGAGCCCCTTCTCTTCCTTCAACACAAGCGGACACTCTTTAGAGAAAGCTGAAGCTTCTTCAACACTTATATTGCTCTTCTGAAGATCATGCTCATACATCACACTACCCATTTGCATCCGAAGCAGTGCCAGCTTTTTTAGCTTTGCGATCATGTCTGGGTCCGATTCCTTCACCAGATTTGTGTAAATCTGGGTCAGATTCAAAGGATTGATTTTAAACCCATCATCTGCTTTTACATGACTCTTCAAAACATTTGCCATAATGGTACAGATTGGAGGTAACTGACAAAGGAAGTCCAGACTCCTTGATATTTTCACATGGTCAATGGCTTTGTTGGCCAGATCATCATTACTGATAACTGTTCTGAAATGCTGCTCCTTCACTTCATTGCTGAATCCTTGAATCTCAATCTCTTTAAGCAAAAAGTGATGAGGGATTTTTGGAGCTGCTGCATAGCGAGTTGTTATCCATACATGAGCCGATGGAAGTAAATCCCCTCTGATCAGGTTTGTCACTAGAATGTCCACTGTGGACACTTGAGAGACATCACTCACTGTTGGGCAGCTGAAGTTTAGCGAGAGCTCATACTCATCCAGTCCATCCAAGACAAACCAAACATTTTCATTTAAGCTAGAAACATCGAGCTCCTTCAAATCAGGGTAAAATATTTGAAGAAGTTCAATAAGGCTCAATTCACACTTCAGCAGATTCAATTCCCAGAATGTGAGAGGGAACAGAAAGTGGATGTCATGGTAGGCTTTCCCCTCAGCCCAGTCGAGAGCACTTCTGAGCACTGTTGTGGTTTTCCCAACTCCACATGCTCCCACAGTGATAACTATTCTTTTGGTTTTGTCATGTTGGCAGTCACATGATAAAATGTCCTTGAGTAATGCGCTTTCATAAACAACCCAAGAATGAAGGTCTGACTTGTCAATATATCTTAACTCATGCTGCTGTAAATCAGTTAGTGGGAGCTGGTAGTCGTTCTTCAGCCTCCGATAGCAGAGTTGTAAAGGAAGCAATGAGTTTTCAGAGTTTGCTTCATTCAATTTCTGATATTTCTTCTTCAGTGTGGATTTCAGACGGGTTTGAGGATCCATCAGTGAGGTAGTGGTTCCTGGAAAGATGTAAAGTGGGTAAAAAACAAAGAAAAGCAAATTTACTTCATGTTCAACGTAACGAATGACAATGCTAAAGTGTGTCTACAGCAGTGTCTACTGTTAGAGAAATTAAGAATTATCATGTTGTAAATAGTCTAAGTGATTTTCCATTATGTGACTGAAGATGTTTTGGAATATGTTTTTGTAGAAATTAACCTAAGGGCTTAGTTGTCAGCTCCTGATTTTATATATCATAGTTATTCTTTTTCTTCTTTTATTTTTCTCTCTTTGCTCACACT
>JAQMCX010000044.1:1279910-1302798 GCA_029814765.1 Acanthurus leucopareius | reverse complement strand
TCGCGTTAAAATCTTTATCGCGTTAAAATCTTTATAATTAATTGATCGAAATTAACGCATTAAAGTCCCGGCCCTAGATTCAATATTCATTCTCCTTTTACCTCTGTTTTGGTCTCTACCCATACCTGCTTGTTTGTAGCCACATAAGGCTCAGCTATATTAATCAGCTAATTGTTTAAGTTCTCTATTAGTTATCTGGTACTGGGCAAGTTGTGTGCAAGTTGGGAGAATAGTTATGTAGATAAAAATATTGATGAGGGCAACAGGGCACTTGTATTGTATCGTGCAGCCATATATATATATATAAGTCTTGACCACTATAACAACCTACAGTAAAACTGCAAAGGAGATTCTGATGAAAAGAAAAAAATCCTTTAATGGTCAAGACTTTTAATGGTGACTCCCACCCTCAGTCTGTAATGATATCAACCACTTTCAACCATTCAGCTGGAGGTGTGTCTTCCATTCCATTCTTCCAAGGAGAGTTCAGTGCTTCCTCTCAGACGGACCTCCTGTCAACTAATTTATGCAACAGGCTTAAAGTTCAGTCCAAGTGTAAACAAAGTCCCTCTTAACAAGTCTTCCTACTTAGCAGCCATCCTGGGCAGTTATTTCAGGCTAACAAGACCAGGCCCCTGTTGAATGCATGTCTAGAAAGCAATATCTTCACTTTTAATTATCACTTAGACACAAAAACTGAAATCACAGAATTAGTTGTAAAATCTAAAAAAATAAATAAATTAAAAATTAAAAAAAATCTGTTGACTTTGCCCTAAAATAAGGATTAAAAAGACTAATATACACGAGCTGTAATGAGCATGTGGTTATCCTAGCTTAGCCTGGAGACTGGAAACAGACAGACTGGCTCTGTAATTAATTCATACAAACAGAAATGTAAAAACAACCATTCTGGTTTCAGGAGGAGCTTTGTGCTCAAATCATTTCAGCCCCATGCAACATGGTGGACTCTATAGAAGAGGACCCACTCCCTATTACCCCTGGAACCGAAAAAAAATTTATTCTAAGGTGACAAAATTATTCTTAAGCTTTTTTACAAGTGGAAACACAATTATGAATGTCATATTCAATGTCTGCAAAACTCTACAAATAGATTCCCCTATTACCTACACATTGGACTCTTTAAAGGACAGGAAAGTATTAATGGCCACATTTTACAATATTGTACTCAGAAGTTTTGGGAGTTTTTTTTAAACTTTGTTTTGTACTGTAAAAGTAGTACATAACAGGACATACCCTCTCCCTGCAGCAAAGACGGGTCCAGAAGCTCCATCATGTACTGGATCTCTGTGTCCAGTTGAGGCATGTCACACTGAGCCACAACATAAGTCAGCATGGGCAGGAAGTCGTCGGCACCGTACATCCTCCCTGGAAGGAAGCAGACAGGAACAGACAGGCTTGTAGGCGTGGTGGTCACATAAATCAGAGGACATCACTTTAAACTGACTGGACTAGGTTCAGGATTTCTCTCATACGCAGGGTAAAAACTTCATCTTACCTGAGTTATCCTGCATGATGGTGTAAATAAGTTTACACACACGCAGCAGCAGTGACACCTTTTTCTCAGGAGAGTACATCTTCCTCATGTTTAGGAACTTATGGCAGATCTTATCGATAGCCACGGGGTCAGGGGGCACGGCTCCATCCACCCCCAGCTCTTGGGGTTTCTTGGTCTTAGCCAAGGCCAGGTTCTCCTTCAGCTGCTGCCAAGCTCCGCTGCTCACCTGAAGCCAACAACAGACCGAGTTACTAATAAGGGTAACTTACCCACTTTGACAGGTAAAGACATTAAGAGAGCGTATCTCTATTTCTTATTTTCCCCTCTTTATTAGTTCTACTTTATTTAAATATTGCTGATGAATAATGAAATCTGCAAGAAATCTATAATCCAATTTAGCTAAGAACATACATTTCTTTTGGTAGGGTGAAATAGAGAAATCATCATAATGTGAACTCAAATGGTAGAGACACAGTCTAGCGTTGGCAGATAGCAGACTTATCTCCTACCTGGAAGTCATGTAAAGCCACCTCGATCACACTTTTCAGGGGCTTCAGGACACATTTGTGCATGGCCTTCTCAAGCACCTGGTCTGTAGAAGATGACAGCAACACACACATATAAACTTGCAGGCACACAAATACACACAGGCCACAGGCAAAAGAGACGCTTTTTTCAATCACCCAAGAAATTATGAACATTTACAACTTAATATGCATTACTGCACACTGAGCAGGAGCAGGGACAGGACACGTGTTCTATTAGCTACTATAAATAAATAAACAAGAGTACACACTACAAAAGTTAGAGAAACACACTATTCAGATCTCTAACACTGTGTAATAAATTGCATTTATTATGACTTATAAAGGGAACCTAGCTCAAATCATAACATTGCTGAAATCACTATAACTAGATCAACCTCAGAGAATGCAAATGTCATCCGTTAGTAAAACACACACTACAGCTGATGTCAAGATGTGTTAAATTAAATACACAGTGATCACAAGCCTGTTAAAGCTCAGGCTGGAATTCTTTTAAAATTTTCTTTAAGTCAATAAATCCCATGAGAACATTAAACCAGTAGTTAGTCATCTTTGTTAGTCACCTATGAACACTCTCTGACTTCCCAACCCTGTCTGTCTGTCAGCCTCAGGCCCTTGCATTTCTGCTGAAAACACAATTCTTTGTAAAAAGGGTAACATATATTGTTTTGTTTAATCGAAAATGATGAGTAATCTTTTAGTTAGCGTAACTCAAACAAAAAAAAACACATCCTACATAAGATCAACAGCTGTAACCACTGCTTTTTAAAGCATTTATCCTGTTTCCACTTCTTTTTTTTGTCTTAATGGTGTGTATACTATAAGAATAAAATTAACCAACATCAAAATTTAAAATTAACCAACATCAAAATTTAAAATTAACCAACATCAAAATTTCAAGAACTGAAAAGTCAGGTTTTACTAGACAGATTACATCATTTCTGTTTCAAAATAAAGAGTAGCAGATTTGTTGGAGCCTCAGCTTGTACGTCACTGACTAGAATCCAATGTGGAAGTGGATTCAACATGAAACTCAACTTTATTCATAAATAAATCACTCATTCAGCTAACATGCAGTAAAAAGTTGCACTTGGACCTCCACAATGGCTCCATCTGTGCCTCACCTACACATATAGGCTTCTAATACACCCTGCCTACCTCAACTATGTACAGAATGCTGCATTGACACAATTGTGTCTTATTGTCCAATGGCCAGGCTGACAAAACTATTCATGAACAAGTATCTCCAGCCTTCAGGCAGTGTTTCTGCCATGCTTACACAATGAGCCACGCAGAACTGAATACATGTTTTAGAACTTGCAGAAACAAGCGAGCGTGTAGATACAATAATCCTGTTCTTGTGAAGAGATTTAAGTCTTAATGACGAGTCAAAGCAACAACGAAGAAGCACAGGTTGATCGTGCTCTACTTTTACTACAATACAGCCCTTGCACACTGTGACCAAGAGCCAAGTGTGAAAGGGCTGTAGGTTACTTGAGGTAAGGGTTTGAAAAGGCTTTATTGCACACTGCTAGGAAAAATAAATCTCAAGTCATGAACAAGGGAGGGCTTGAGGTGTTCGCTGAGGCTGGATAACTCCGTCAGATCCTCATGTGTACACAAGGTGTGGTACAAAGGCTAATAAGGACACGCATCTCCACACACTGTAGAATGTACACGTATGCACACTCACTCACACTCTCTCTCTCTCACACACACACACACACACACACACACACAGCCCACGATTTTTCTGGCGGTGGACTTCCTGATTTCCTCCAGAAAGGCCCATTTCCTTTGTATATTGAGCAGTGTTTGTAATTGGGCTTTATCTGGCCTACAACCTGTTCAATGCTTTCCTCAACCATGATAAACTCTGGAACAGTCTTGGATAAACAGTGTATGCACACACACACACACACACACACACACACAAAAACAACAACATCCAATCAAGCAAACACGCACCAAAAAAAATCCAGAAACCTCCTAAAGTAATCTATATGACAGTAAACTTAGAAATGTCTGCAGTTTTCTGGTTATTTACTAAAAATGACAGTCCTTCCTTATCATTCACGTCCTCCTTCTGTTTGTTCCTGTCCAGTCTTGGCCATAAACAAGGATGTGTGTTGACAGTGGAACAACTCTCCTCTGATAAAACCCAACAGTTGATCATGTTATTTCTTTTCCTTTCAAATAGCATTTAAGTACTGCAGTTCCCACAAATATCCATGACATTTGGACAAAGAGCTTCTTTTAAACAAAAAAAAAAAATTAAAATAAAATTTAGGGTCAAATTCCAACATTTTCTTCCTAAGATATCAAACTTTAAGTCATAAACTAACAACACTTTTCTTAATCTTTCTGCAAACAGAGACATCTGCTTAACTCCACTTCTCCTTTTCTTTTGAACACATCACTGAAAGCCGGATTACAGTGTGACGTCAGCGAGGCTACATGCCCCTGCTGGTCTGTGGAGTTTGGTTTGGGCTTCCCAAGAAAAGAAATTACTATAATTCTGACAACTTTGTCCTTTCAGGAATCGACAAAGCCTTTCTACTATGAATGGATGAAGATTTCTTTAATGATAGTGTCTCTAAAACAACTTAGAATTTAACTCAGACGAAACTATTAAACTTACTTAATTCCATGGCCGCTGTTTTAAGAAAACAATTCTTCACATTTCCCTTTTCCAAAGGGAACTTTTGTGAGCATGACACTCTTTATGTGCGTATCTCTGGTCTGCACAGCCAGAATGGACCACTTCTCTGTTTCTCAACAAGGCTTTGCTGTTGTTTGTTGTTTACAATGAACAAGGGCTGTGAGATGAGTGCAGAGACTTAGTTACATATTCATGCAAACAAAGTCCAGAATAATCTGATAGGAATGAAACATCCTTTTGACAAAGCTGCTCAAGCCTTCGAACTTTTCTGTCACAATCATCATAACCTCGGTGATGTACTAATGCCATAACAATACTTATTTTTGACCTCATGTTTTTCTGCAAAAGCTCTTTTTAATATGACTAATAAAGCCACAGTTGTCAAATGTTAAATGCTGTTTAAACACAAGCAGTTGTATTGGAGTATTTTCCTCAATAAAATATACATCTGCGTCATTTGATTAAAAAAAAGTCCATAAAATGTGGAAGAATTATTTTAAGAAAAACTGAGAAGAGAAGTAACATCAATAAAGCACCTCATTTAGCATAAAGAAAAATTCAGGATCTACAACTGCTAAAGGCAAGTAGCTTCTTTAACGCCAGTGTCCTCTCCTTCCAGAGGACAGGTTGCAACTAATGATTACTCAGGGTAGGTCAAACGGTTGCCAGGCCAAATTACTCATCTTTGTGTTTTAAACTTTAGCTTAGATTTCAGCAAAATGAAATCACCTGAGGTTGGCTTTAGAAGGCAGGTTTGTGTGCTATGTTTCCCAAATTGTTATGGCTGTTAAGCAACTCTGCTGAAGTTGCCCAAGATACAGCAAACAATGCTTGGAAAAAAAAGAAGAAAAATGAGGCAAGTAAACTACTCTGTGGGATCACTATCAATTTAAGGCTCCTAGCACTGGTACTGGCATTGATCAAAACCCCCTAATAAACAAGTCAAAGAGGCTAATCATTCGATGCTAGCTTCTAGCAGTTGAAATACTCTGTGCTTTAGACACATTTTGAAGGGTACCAAATTAAAGTTACATTCTGAGCATTAATACAGTTACACTAAATTTCTGCCATTCAAAATGAGTCTTAACTGCACTGTGAGCTTACACTGACAAACAGAAGCCAAGAATAACTAAGTGGGGCACAGCATGCTGGCATTTCTGTAACTCAACACCAGTAATGTCACAGACTAATATGGAAAACTTCAACTTGTATATCTGATTCCCAAGACAAGGCGAGCCTGGCCACTCAATATTGTGCGTAAATGAAGGGATCTTAAAATCTTTTTTTTTTCCCAAGCAGCGCCGAAAATGTTTTACTTCTCAAAATCAAGTTAAAGGGAAACATGAAGAATCGAATTCTGTCAGAGAAGGGATATGACTAAATCATTACACACAATAACCCACGCACACACAAACAGATGTGTCACAAAAACCACAATATTCCGCCACGCAACAAAACAAATCTCAGAAGCACCTTCAACTTTGTGGTTTGAAATATTTACTGGTTTACTTACCTATCTGGTCCTCAGGTATGAGTGACTCTATAGGGGGGTCCAGCTCGGAGCTCTGGCGCAGGTAAGCCTTCATCTGTGTCATAAACTGTCTGACAGTCTGCAAGAAATCCATCCCTGATGTGTGACAACCTCGGTTCTCCTGAACAAAGCTGATGTAATCCTGGACCAGTGAGCCAAAATATGAGCTTTTGTCCCTGGACAGCTCAGCGATCCTTTTCACTGCCCGTCTCTCTGGGGTCATGAGGGAGCTGAGCATGCCGCTCACCTTGCGGAAGCGTCCCTTAAGTGCCCTGGGAAGAATAAAAGAGCCACCGCTCAGGCTCACGCTGACCCTTTGCCGGCGCGCCTTGAAGGACGGACGCAGGCGCATTTCTAGGTCCGTCTCCAGGCCAACCCCATAATCTTCCTCCTCGTCTTCTTCCCCATCCTCATCATCTTCACTGCTGTCTTCCACTGTGTCTTGATGATTAAGATGTCGGGATGGGCTCGGGGCCAGGCCCAGGGAGAATCCAGGAGACTGTGAATATTCAAGTGAGTCAGAGGAAGAAGTGGACATGCTCATGTCACTGAGTCGTTGGCGAGCCCTCTCATTAGGGATGGAAGAACTCCCAGCGTTATTCTCCAGTAATACATCTGCAGGGACAGCAGGTGGAGGCTGGCAGGTTGGAAGCTTGGCACGAGACAAAGCCTTAGCAATGGTTTCATCATCCAGGGCAATGTGGCAGCGATGAGCTTCCAGATCAGGCTTCTTGGGCCTTGGAGGTGGTGGGTTTGATGGGACAGGGATTGGTGAGCTGGTAGTTTTGGATGAGCTGCTGTGCTTGCCACCCATTGCTGGTCGAGCAGGTGCTGAGCGTTTGCTCGGGGTCTGTTGTTGCTTTGCAGACACAGCGACGGCCTCTGGCATGCTCTTGGGTTTGGTAGTAGCTGCTGGAGGTCCGGGAGGAGGTGGGGCAGGGCGCCGGCGTGGCATTGAGCGAGGGGGAGGGGGACGGGGTGGAGGGGTATGTGATCTGCTGTTACGTTTGATCTTGTCGACGTTCTGCTCACCACCTTGACTGCTGCCCAGTGGTTTTACAGATATTTTCCTCGCATTCTCAGGGTTGGCATCGGGCTGGACAGCATGCAGAGGTGGATCATCGGCGCAGCTGTGGGGGTGATGTGTCTGGAGAAACAGGGGGTTGACAAAGCACAAAGGACCACTGGAATGTCTTCTCTCCAGATTAAAGTAAGGTGTAGAAACGTGGGATCGTAGGGTTGGGGGTGCACTGTCGCAGTGAGCCCCAGCGTATCTCTGCGGTGACCCCTCAACCTTCCTGTTCCCGTTAGTTCGCTGAGGGCTGAGGGTCCGGCTCAGAGGGCGACGAGGACGGGGAGAGGTGCGACGCTGACTGCACAGGGCAGAGTCCCAGAAGCCTGTAATACACACACACACACAGAAACATAAGCTAACTTTAGATCAAACACATACCTTAACTTGGACAACTCAGAGTCCCCAGAAAGGGAAAATCCTAAAACACAAACTGGGCTTAGAAGTCTTCAAATCCAAAGATTAGCTTTAAAAAAAAGCCTTAAAGAACACAGACAGATTTCTCAACTATCTCTCACCGACACTTCAGATGGTTCCTCAAAGTTTTTCCTTTGCATTTCCTTCGACTTGGTTGTGTTTTTGTCTAGCTGGTGGCAGAAGTGCGGTAAGCTCTGCCCTGCGTCTCTTTGCTCTGAATCACTGGTTGCTGACACACAGCCAGACCCACAAAGAGGGAGTCGCCCATGCTAATCACAGAGGGGGAGGGCACTCAACACATCACACGACACACAGTTCCAGTTCCTCCACTCCCTCTTCCTGCTCTATTTTCCACTCTCACACTTCTTTATTGTGCACTATTTCCTTGTAGCTCTCCTAGTTTTTGAACCATTTTCTGTTTAATGATTTTATAGCTGTCTGCAAAAATTTTAGGGTTTTTTTATTGACAGTGTAAGCATAAAGACCAGTGCTCCCATTTGGGTGTCCTTGTGTTACAATCATTCCATTGTTTTCAGCTATTTGGCAAGACAGTTCTCATACTAACACTCTTTAATGATCCCTAGAAAAGAAAGACTCGACTGTGTCCAAGTGTAATTTTGTAGTCTTAACTTGATGATTTAACCAAACCAAAAAAACAAGCAACAAAGTTTACCACTTCAGAATATCTATGCAGTGACTGCAGTGTAAGTCCAGTGATGACTGATCCTGCAGACTAAAAATAGAAATGTTAACTCTTGCATTCCTGGGGTAGTAACAGAGAAGGATCCAGCTGATAGAGCGGTTTCATATGACCTATAATACCTTGGTGTCTGGAGACTGAAATCTGCCCGTGGTATCCGTACTGGCACACGTGAGCAAGACCACCTGACACAGAGAGGTCTGTCTATAGAGCAAGACTACAGCAGGAAGCCCATTCCAAATAGCACATACAGTGTAATACTGACTGACCTCATTTTAGGAAACTCTCATGCTGTAAGATATAGTGTCAAACTTTTTGAGTTAATATTTATCTGTGACATTTAAGTGAGAAAGAACATAATAAAACAGTAGTTCTGTTGGAGAGGAAAAGTTCAGCGCAAGTAGCACAACACAATTACACTAATGTGAAAAGGCACATTAACTGACTTAATCAAGACAACACGGATTAAAAAGCATCAACAGCAGATTAAAATGATAGTAGGGAGAAAAACAGGAGGTTTTTTTTCCAAAACATAAAGATACATATAAAACTGAGGAAATTTGAAATAAACGGTAAGTCTCTATGTTTGCCTTTTTCAAATAGAGACCTGGCGTTGAAGTCACTGTTACTGAGAATCTACAGCCATGCTAGCAGCTATAGGACACTGTAGACACATGCTAGCGTGTTCACAAGGACAATTCTATTGCTGTTGTTTTCAGATTTAATATTGCGTGATCATGTTTATCATCTTTGTTCACAATCGCTAAGTGGCAGCAAACGTACTACAGCTGTTAGTTAATGAGTAAAAGATGCTTGAAAAATGCTAAAAACATGCCTTCCTAGAATAGCAACACCCTCCATGACCCCCTGGAAGGGCAAATCAGTTGCAGAGTGAGTGCAAAATTCAAGAGTTTCAGAATCTGTCGGTAACATGTGTTAGTGTTTCACATGTGTGTGCCCAGATTCCACAACACAGAACATGGCAGTCTGCTTTTTGTCTTTAAATAGAAGCTTTACAGCAGGAGAAGGGAGTTTCCCTTAATGACTGTTTGAGTATCAGTTAGCTAAGAAAAGCTCAAGCTAGCTCTCACTTCAAAGATGTTTTTCCAAACTCTCTTCTTTTTACATCAAATGTAAGAGCAGCGATGCAAAAGGCAAAGTGAAGGCTTACACTTCCATTCACAGGAATTCTAGCACGCAAATACAAAAGCAAAACTTCATGTCTGTTCGTACCCCTGACACAGTTTGCTGCACGTTACGTTAGCACTCACACTTGCAAGCCTTGTGTGTTTTCGTTCGTATTTGAATGTGGTGTGATGGTATGTGTGTGTTTAGATAGTGCCCGGTCTACTGTAGCTTTCCACTCGTCACTAACTTCTCCTCCACACTGGGCACTGGGCTGTGTCGTAGGCTTTCAGTGTAGGAAGCTGACTCACTGCAGTCTCACAGCAGCTGGAGCTAGTATAATTTGACAGTGACTAAATCTGTGGTGAGACCAGACCTGAACGGTCAGCACGAATTGAAAAAGATAAATAAATAAAACCTTTGCACACAAGAACTCGCTGTTTTATCTCCCTTTGCTTGCTTAGCTAAGTCTTTCTCTATGTTTTAGCAGGTGTAGAGCTCACAGGCACCACTTGTATTCGAGAGATTGTGGGTACTTTTAAGTACAATACTTGTGTTAGTTGTAGTAAAAGAAGGACTGGATTGGACTGGACTCAGTTGTTGGCAAAAGTTGCAGAAAAAAAAAGAGCTGCGAAACCGAGTGGACTTCTTATACTAGCAGGCTAAGTTATATGTCTTGTCTTGTTGCACTTACTCGATGATTGGCTGTTAGCAAAGTTGCCGACTCCTTTGTTTCTGAACCAATCATCTGCCTATTTCACGTTATAATAGCTTTGCAGTGCAGCTGCTTAGGGTTGTGTGGTCTGCTTGTGCAAACTTTAAATGTTGCACAGCAAAAACTGTCATGTTTCCAATAAGTTTCAGTTTAAAATAAGTTTTCAGGGCATAGCATCTTTATGAGGGCCTTTTTTTGAAGTTAGCCATATGTCAAAACTGATAACATTGTTACAGAAACCAAAAACCAATGACACTTGGAAGCTGTGGGAGTTCCAAATTGCACAAAATGTGTTTAAAAAATGTTGCTTCAAAATGTACACAAGCAAAAATGCAAAAGCAATTACACTTCTTGATAAAAAAGAATAAAATCAATATTTTATGTGGATTAACTTATTAAACCAGATACACGAGTGTAAGTGAGTATTAGAGGTGTAGGAATGAGCATTTTTAAACCCCAGAGAGAGCATAGTTGACAGTTTCCCTCTGCTTCCAGTCTTTATACTAAGCTAGGCTTTTAGCCAGCTTTGCACACAAGGCACAGTAAAGATCTCATTTAACGATCTTCTCATCAAACTTAAAAATCACATTTTTACAGATGTAAAATAAAAGTAAACCAATGAAAAAAAAATCTAATTAGGTTTTCTGTCTTTATGCATGAACCTAAAGACAGAAAACCAGGCCACAACATCAGAAAGAGCAAAACATACAGAGGTTGTAAAAGAAATTAAGAAAGAAAAACAACCGTCTAATGAACTGTAGAATGCTTTGAAAAGCGCTTACTAATAACTTACTATAATAATAAATAAATAAAAATAAATAAATAAATAAATAAATAAATAAATAAATAAATAAATAAATAAAAAATAAGGCTACCTGCTCCAAGCTGAGCCACCTCCTCCAGTTCCTTCTGAGTCTTAGCAGATGCAATGGCCTCTGGGAGTTTCAGTGTGAAAGGCAGGACATCCCTTTGTAGAATTAGAAGAGGTAACATATGTAAGCACAATCAAAACACCAAATGCAATTAATAAAAAAATAGAGTATGAAACCAGGAAGAATCTGCAGTAATCAAACAAAACAACCTGTGAACCAACTTAAAAAATTTTAACTGCTGGTATGTTTATGTTTATGACAATAACAAGCAAATGATTCCGTCTCTTCAAAACTGTTCAATATGCAGTGCTGTAAGTTCAGTGATATAATGCATGATGTCCTCTTTCGATGGTGATAGCCCTGAACAAATATGATGATGCCATATATTTTGTTGGCAAAACAAAACCTGAACACTGACAAAATACTTTCAACCATCGTTCAAACATGCTGGCACAACCCTTGACATGTCTCAAGCTGAATCCAATGTCGTGCTTCTTGCAGCACAATTTCCCTCTGTTTCCTGTGTGTGTTTCTTTAAACCCTTGTGTCTGTCTGTGTCTCCTGAACTGGCACAAGCCAAAACAAGAAGTGAGAGCCCTGTGCACTGAGAGCTACTGCTTACTCAACAAACATTATTTTCATCCATTGAGTTTCCATCCTAGAAACACCATCACAACACAGAGCAGAAGGAGCAGAAGCAGTGAATGTGGTAGATAGATAGAGCGAAAAACAAATCTTGGTTGTTTACCTGCTAATACAGTAGAAAGCAACCAGGCGAAACAGATCTGCAAAGCTGATCCCAGATCCCTCGAGAGAAAAGGCTGTAAAAAAAATGAATAAGTACAGACTGAATTACAATTCATTGCCTGGAACAAAACGAAATGTAGTTTTTAAACCCTTTACCAGCAGGTAGTTTCACTGTATTACTCACAATATCATCTACAATGACAATAATAATTCAGCTCATTTAAATGACATTGAACCTGTTGGACTTGTATTATTTTCATTCAAAGTAGCTTTCCACTAATTTAAATGAAATATTATAGCACCTGCAAAGATATATGCTTAATATATATGAAAATAATTCATGAAAAACACACACTATTTTTATTAGGATGGAACAATACTACAGCGCTGTACACCACTGCATCATCTGCATGAGCGATGGTGTATAACTGAACGGGCTTCCTACAATACAAACCAAACCTAACTTTTACCCTCTAAATGATCATTTCTTTTAATTGTGGGAGTGCTGTGACTGGGCTTTTTAACCTTGACCTTTAATCTCTGTAAATCTTGTGCTCTTGACTCCACAATACAAATACCCTTAGCTTACTTTGGATCCAGCTAATCTGAGACATCTGGGTGTCTCTGTGACATACATTTTCAACAATGTCCTTCGAATTCAGTTAAACATACACAGTCTCATTCACAATTTGGCCTTCAAACTTTAGTCATTTTTTAATCCTTTCTTATAAAAAATGTTAATGCATGTGATTTAGCAATGGTTATTTAAATATGACTGGTGACTTTTTTCATAAATCCATTGCTTCAAAGTTAAGTTCATCCCATTCATGCACAAGCATTGCCTAATAGAGCGGTCTGTCAGTATGAGAGGCCAACTGGAGAACAACTGACCCACACCGAAAGGCCAAACCAGGCCGAAGGCACTCCCCTCCCTCCCATGTGTGCTGTCATTTCAACAGGGAAAATCCACAGCTGGTATGTTGTCACACTTTGGCAGTATCACAATTCTGTGACTAATTTGAAATACTAATGCTTAAGCAAAGCACCCCAAAGTAGGTCTAATTATTTGAAGATTAAAAGCACAACAACAACTTAATGACAGTCTTTGTCTTGGTGTATAAAAACAGGGTCAGAAATCATTAAACTTGTATTTGTTTTATGAACTCAAGTCACTTATACACAGAGCTAGCTGCACTTTGTTCCCCTCAATGTCACATCTGGTGGTTCCTTAGGGGGTTCAAGATAGTCCCAAGCAAATAATTAAACTTACTAACTAATAACTAATTTGGTAACATATTTAGTACACTTTTTGTTCTAAAGCAAAAACATTAGGACACCGGGGAAAGGTTCAGGTTCAGGGTTAATAATCATTTGACTACATGTTGTGCTCCTTGTTGGCTATTAAAGCAATATCATGTGTTTAAAGTGAAGTTAAAAGAGCAAAGACTATATCACCGCAGCCACATTACTTGCATACCAATACTTTATCAATTCACAACAGCAATTAAGTGGCGTTAAAGAACAGCCGATTGGTGGTAGGAATTTTCAAAAGTCAACATACTTCTTAGCCTCACAGTGGCATGCTTTCTATCACCAGTGGGCCAAACTGATACCCCTTTGGACCTTACTATCATGTCCCATGTTTATATGGGTTTATTTTTGAACACAGTTTGCATTAGCAAACAGGAAGTGACATCTTTACTCCTCTGACCAAGAGTACAGAGTGACAGCAGAGGTGGATGTGGTGCAACATGACTTAAACATGAGAACAAAAGTAACTATGGAGCACAGCTTGAGCTCACTGAGAGCCTGAGTCAAAAGGAATTTGCCATTTCAAAATAAATGCACAGCTAACTGACCTGCAGGATACTTTATGTATTTTGGGCAATGTTAGATCGGGTTGCCAATTGCAAATTGCAAAAAAATCACAAAACTTTTGATGTAATCTGAAAGTCTGTTTGGAACTGTTATCTGTTAATGTCAGTCTCTGTCCTGCTGTCCATGACTCCACCTATCCATCCTTGATTCATTCATTCATTCATTCAGGTTCATCCAGTGAAAACAAACTTTCTACTTACTGTACTGACTCTCTTTGACAGGGAAGTTGCTGATGGTGGCTGACTGATCCTCCCTGAGACGCACTGACAAAATCTTTTTCTGCAGAGGGGCTGACTTCCTGACCAGGAACACCTGCACCATGGAAACAGAAGCATCAAGTATGGCCTTTCACAATAAAAAAAAGGCACATCTTAAACCCTTCTGTATCCTCAGATGGTGACATCTCACCCCTGGTGGTTGTCTGAGCAGTATGTGACTGGCCTCCTCTTCACTGACTGCCAGCAGCAGCCACACCGGGTGGGTCTGAGTCAGCCTGTCCAACACACTCATTCTCCTCCGTAAGGAATCATACCCAGAATCTCTTTCACCCGCCACCCCGCCACAGTCGGGGGACTGCAGGTAAACACCACTCACTTCATTCTCCAGCCTGGCAGAGAGACAGAGAGTGAAACACTATGCCATCTGCTGGTGTAAATGAGTATTACAGTACAGGAGCATTTGCAAACATCGCTGCAAGAAATCAGGTTTAACAGAATACAAAACAATGCAGAATAAGCTAATTATAACACATGACCTGACTCATCAAGATAGCATTTTTCATGTTATTAGTGATTTTAAAACAAGATCGGTTAGGTAGATCAAAGTTTTTAATAGGAGTTTAAGAGGATGGAAACAGAGAAAAAAGGTGGAAAACAGTCTTACCCTTGTAGGTCCATGGGCTCCTTGTCGACTGTTGGAGAGGTCTGGACCATCTCCTTCTTCAGCTCCCCAATCTCAGACGCAAATGAGTCAATGAGCTGAAGAAAGACAGAAGGAGAGGCTTTGACTTCTGAGGAAATTCGAGAAGAAGAAGTGGCAGGGAAGCAGCAGTAAATGAAACCGATAGCATTGCTCAAACGTGAGTTAGAAGGAAGACAGTATGACTGAAGGACAGAGGGACTGTACAGGTCATGTCCAGAACAAAGGGCAAGGAAGCGGTTAGTCACTTTTCCCGTGTGGACCTCATTTCCTTTAGACAGGAAACATGGAGACAAAGCATTGTCAGAAACGACCCATATCAACATCTACAGTGAGCTGAAACTTTTTTCCTAGTTGTTATGCAGTGACGCACATTAGTTTGTTTCTTCACATGTCCAAACAAATAATGCGATTTCTTTAATAAACTGTACAGCTGAATGTAAACATCTGGATAAATCTAAACAAAACTTTCAGGCTGACAGATCAGAGATGCTACTCTCTGCTTAGCTCCATGTTCAGCACTAATTAGTCAACACAGTGAAAAGTTGGTAATAGCTGTACATTTAATAAAAGTCTTGGATTAGGATGGTTGCTTGGATGGTTTGAACTTTATTTAGCTTTAGCCAAACATTATTTGGGGATTCAAATTGGAACCTGACAAAACTTACTGAGACCCTTTGAAGTTGGCTGCCACATCACCCTGATAATAATTTCTTTATTTAAAATAAAAAGGGGAACATTGAGATGGATGTAAAGGTTTTTTTAAAAATTTTTTTTTTTTTAAGATAATAATTGTGTACAATTTGACAAGCACACTCTACTAAAACTTTGCTGAATTAGCTTTTAGCAGTTCCTGTTTGCAATGAATATTCGGAAAACCATAACTGGATTACTTTGACAAAAAAGAAACTTAAAAACATGCAAATTTTCAGGAAGTTTATGAGTTTAAAGAAGTGTCATTTCTCTATGATTTCCAAGCAGATATAAAGGGGTTCATTTGAAGATAATGATAGCCTCTGGATATCTAAGTCACACTAAATCTAAAAAGATGCACATCATGTATGTGTGTTCTTATTTGACTAAATAATGAGAGAAAAAGGTCAAATCTCTGATGCTAACTGCAGAAATGCTCTATAACCTCGATTATCTGTGTGTCACACTCTCTGCTCACGCGATTGAATCAGCAACCACACTACAACAAGGAACTTTCCATTTAGAAAAAAAAAAACTTTTCCTGCACCACCCAGTTTCGGGCCATGCAGCGTCTTTGCCTCACATCTCTCACTTTACACCTCACTTCAAGTTTTCCTCATCTCTTTCCAAGCCTGAAAAGCTTTTGGTTGAGAGTAATGAGAGATGTGAGAATACATTCCGTTAGAGTCTAAAATTACTCGGTTGCATAAAAAAGTTAACTAATTGCTTTCATACTGTTGTGTTTTTTTTCAACTCTTTCAACATTTTTCAGAGCCCTCTCAGGATTTGCAGCTCATTAAACATTTTTGAACTAATGCTGGAATTTGGATGCTGCTTTACACGGATGATCTGGGTCATACAGTGCAAACAAGATGGCTTCCTGGGGCCTATTTACAGATTACATTGTTGCATCTGGCCACAGAGCACAATTTAATTAAGACCAGGAATCTGAGACAATCAAAGAAATGTATGTCAACATAGACTACACATGGAAAATCTTTGTCATGATATCAGAGCTGCTTCGATGTGGTAAACTCCACCCATGTTGTGGAACAAAGAAGTATTCACAAATAATTTTTTTTGACCAGGTTTCTGCTTCCAGTATACATTTTAACCAGTAGGAGGCATCCTCTTCCAAATTTTTCTCCACCAGCTGGGATCCAAAGCCAGACCACAGTCACCACAGGACCCTCAAATTCCCCCCTCTCAAGACTAAGTGGAGCCAGCTCTGTTAAAGCCATAACTGTGTCAGGTCAAAACTCTATCACACAACATGAGTCGACAAGTTAGAAAACTAGACAGTGTTGGGTTCAGGCACAGACTGAGGTACGGGTCACAGAGGATGCTGCAGTTGGACCCTTGTGAAGACGGGGGTATTGTTGGGTAAAATCTCACTGAAGTGACAGCCAGCAGTCTCACACAGTCAAGTGTCATTTTTCCTGTTTACAGCAGCGAGAAGCTTAAAACCAGATGCTAACAACTGCAAAAGAGTCTGTTTAAATACTGTAAGACCATGAGAGTGAATCATTTGTGTCCTTTCAAACGTCTAAAATAACAAAGAAGAATCCTTAAGGTTGCTGACAGAAATCAGTCTTTGAGTTTTAAAGTGCTGATTAGTGCAACTGTGAACACGTTCTCACACTGCTCATAACACTTTGGATTTGGATTTATAGTTTTCATTATTGTTTTTGGTGAATAGTGCATTATATTCTTTTTTTTTTTTTGCATATTCATTTATTAATCCAGCCATGGAAAGAAGTGGAAAGATAGTTATTACCTTCCGCTATGAGATTGGCATTGAATAATATGAATGGAAGAGGGGAACAGGGCCAGAGGAGGAGACATGGGAAATTCCTGAGCTATGAAATGAAGGTCAGTAAACGCGAGAGCTGCTGAGTGATTGGCTCTGGGAGGAGTGTCCCGTGGAGCTCTAACTGCGGTGCTTATGCAGATTTATTTCACATTAATAACTTTTTAAAAAATGACTTTTAATGACCCTTTCACCCACATGCCATCCATGTGGTTTGTTTTTACTATTTATTGATTTTATTTGCTCTGCAAAACACAAGGGGACACAGTTTGACCCACTGAAGCAGAGAGGCAGATCTTGTACATCAACACGTGTGTGTGTGTGTGTGTGTGCGTATGTGCATGTGTGTGTGTGAGTGAGTGCATGCGCGCATAGAGATAAGTGATTCTCTGCATGGGCTGCTGTTAAAGCCATGGATGGAGTCAATGGGAAACTATGTGTTTGGTTTTGACACACACAGACATGCAGAGAGCGCTTTCACAGAGCGAGTGATGATGATGGAAAAAGCTGCAGAAGAAGGGATTAAAAGTCAGACGGCTTTAGGGTTTGTTGTTTTTTTTAGTTTACAGTCAATCTTGGTCTAATTGAGTCTTTTTTTAGCTTTATAAGTGGACTCGATTTATCCATCTGCAAGACGCTGAGTGAAAAACGCAGATGCAGCCAGGTGAAAGGCTGTAATCTTCTACTGTGATGCCACAAGCATTAGTGGCTTTATGTCCTCTATTTACCATGATTTTATAGAAGAGTAAAACTTTTACACAGTAAAATGAGCTCCTGTCCGTTACTGAGGCCTACAATGAACAGGGCAGTAACTACTTTATGAATGTACTATAACATACAAATATACCACATGATATCATTTACTTCTCTGCGTCCATTTAAACCAGGATAGTCCTGAGGGACAGACGGA
Source organism: Acanthurus leucopareius (assembly GCA_029814765.1). Classification (NCBI taxonomy): domain Eukaryota; kingdom Metazoa; phylum Chordata; class Actinopteri; order Acanthuriformes; family Acanthuridae; genus Acanthurus; species Acanthurus leucopareius. Next base: position 1,284,687 of record JAQMCX010000044.1, on the reverse strand, counting down.
CAGATGACAAAGATTAGGTTCCTCATTTTAGAATTTTTAAGCCTGAAAATGCAACATGGATTGGACAAAAACTGGGGTAACGGTAATTAAGCAGCATCCACAAATGCAAAATACAACAGATTACATTGTTGCATTTATGTGTTTTAGAGTAGCTAACAAACATTTTCCTCTGCACCTACTTGTTCTTCTCAGCATCAAACCGTATTTTATGGTGCACTGTCTTGGCTTACTTAGATTAAAGGAACAAATTTTAGGTAACCAGGAGGTCAAAGGTCAGAGTGTCAATCTAACCTATGAAGAGTGGTGCATGTGGATGCAGCAGGCAGCAGCTCCTACAAAATTTCAACATTTTTTGCTTTAACTTATTCATTTTTTGGCCTTATTAATGAAACACATTTTACCTATGAGAGAAACACTTCTGTCAGCATTGGGAGAAAAAAAAGTGTGGGGTTTCAACTGAGAGCAGTTGATCCGACCACCAAGCCACAGCAGCCGGAGGAGAGCAAAGAGAGACAGGATAAGAGCCATTAGACCAGCTTGGACTCAGGACTGCTCCTGGCTAATGTCTGGTCACAGGAAAATTAAATGGACGAATCGGGATTCTTGCTGGCCAAGCGGCGGAAAATGCGGGACTGTTGTGCCCCGAGCTTTGCACAGACCCGTCTGCACCACAACATCCCGGTTCAAGTTGCTGACTCAACAGCCTGACTGCTTTGGGAGCTGACAGAGAGCAGAGGAGAGGAAGACTCTGTTTTACACCAGTAAGCGTCTGGTGCTTAAATTAGTCAAAGCTGATGGACAGAGAAACCCAGATGTCAAACTTTTAACATGAAGATATCAACAATATACTCACCACTACCTTGTCGCTGTAGTTTACTTTCCACCAGAGTCTACAGTGTGTATGCGTTATCTGACTGGCAGGACAATAACAATAATGAAAGGCTGATTCAGACAGCTGCAGACGAGCAGAAACTGATGTAGCTTATTATTTGCCCATAAATAGAGCATTTTCTGGTAATAAAGCAGCATGCTTTTTTAATAAAGCAACAAAGTAACATCAGGGACCGCATGAAAAAAGTGCTGTGGTCAGTGTTATTTTGATGTGCAAGCAATGTAAGTTTAGCAACAGAAATGACTAAATGTGTGTGTGTGTGTGTGTGTGTGCGCGCGCAACGAAGAGAAAGAAAACAGAAGACGAAACAGAGAAGAGATAAAAGGGAGTGAGAGAGAGAGAGAGGGTTTTATTAGTCCTGTGAGTGTCTTTGTCAGACTGCCAGCAAATGCAGCTGCCATTCCTTCACTCCTTCAATATATGGCAGAAAGAGAAGGAAAACTGTTGAAAGACATTTTCACTTTTATGTTACATCAATCAATACTCTATTACATTTCCTAAAAATATAAATAAAAGTGCCTTGTAAGAATTAATAATGTGGGAACTTGAAGCAAGGATAAGAACTCCACAAGGTAAAGAGTGTATGAACCCATAAATCTAATGAATGCATAGGAAACAGTTCCTGAGACACACACACCTCAGAGACGGTCAGGTTTATAATTTAAAGGTACTTACTCACTCTAAGTGTTGACAGTGTGCAGGAGCTGAATTCAGTCATATTTATATTGAGATTAATGGAGCAAATAAATCTATAGCTTGTACATTTCAATGTGACATAAAGCTAACTTCAGCACACTCCAGAATGTTAGGTTTTTTCCTGAAGACACTATAAACGAGTCAGATTTTGTTTTACATGCTTTAAAATGTGATAACAAACATGTGAGTTAATTATAATAGATCATTTTCTAAAGGGACTGTCTAGGGGAAAAAGAAAGTAAATATAATTTTAGTCCAACTTCTGTGTTGCTGTCTCACCAGCTAGCTTAAGAGAGATTTTAAATGTTTTTAGGCATACTTTTCTATGGTCAAACAGATGCCAGTAAGTCAGATTATGGTCTTAACTAAGTTTTGAGCAGAGATGTAGTTACTGGGCTTTGCTTTCATGGAGCACAATAACACTCATGAATCACCGTGCTGTTTGTTTTTTCTATTTTTTCTTCTCTAAACATGTGTTGAATCAGACTTTTACAGAGAAACAAAACAAAACACTGATACACAGGAAGTGATGTGTTTCACATTTTTGAGTGTACTTTGGAAAGTCAGCTCACTCATCCATCCATCCATGCATGCATCTGTCCGTTCTTACCTTAAAGAAGCTACCACTCCTGTCCGTCAGGCCGCTGGGCAGTGAGCTGGAGGCCATGTTGTCTTCCTGTCAACAGGACTAGGTAGCTCTTACGTCTGGGTGTGTGTTTACGTCTGAGACAGCATCTGCAGGGGCCAGAACTCTGTGGGTCAAAAACACACTTCAGCTGTGGCGCAACCAGAGGAAATTCCTTCTTTGGCCACAGCCAGTATTATGGAGGTGTTGGTCTGCTGCAGTCTGCTGGAATGCTTTCATTGTGACTCTCTGTCTCTCTTTCTCCTCTTCCCCCTTCTCTTTTTGATTTCTATTCACCTCTTCTTCTCCTCTCAGTTTCCTGCCTCCCCTTTTTTTTTGTTCCCCCATTACCTCGCCCACACAGCTCAGATAATTGCCTCAATCCTTTTTCATCTCATTCCAATCCTCAGCTTGTTTTTGGCCAAACTGCTGTTTTCCTATTACCTGTCTCTCCTGTTTCCTCCCTCTCAGAGCTTTTTAGGCTCCTTTTTTCCTATTTTTTCGTTCCCATGTCCTCACGCATACATAATTAATTTTCCATCTTGGAGAGCCTCAGTGCCAACACAGCTGCCCTCCTTTCCCTAGCCGTCATAACGGAGAGTTTTAGGGCTGTGGTTCTTCACTAAGACTCACACTAAATAAACGTCTAGTGGTATTTTACTGACTTCAACAATCTGACATTTTCCCTCAAGTTAGAAGACTCTACAGTGAGCTGCATTTGAGTCTTCAGTTCTTCACTTTTTATTCCCCTCTCTCCTTTGTTATCTTTATCCTTACCCCTGTCCGTTTCTCTGTCAGTGGACAACTTGTTTCTTACCCTCCCCCCCACCTTCTTTCCATCTCACTATCTTTCCCCTTTCTCTCCGGCCAGGTTGCAACTATTAGTTCAGCCCTTCCCTTCCTGGCAGAGCTCCCTCGAGCTGGGGAGATGCTCCGCTTGCCCATCAGTCCACACACGCATTTTCACCTCGCACAGGAAGGAAGCTATCACCCCCACCACCGCAGGCTGAGGAGGAGAAGGAGGAGAAGGAGGAGGGGAAGAAATGCTGAGAATGCTAACAAATATGGCAGAGAGTCAGTAGTTGGGACACAAACACCAGAGAATCGAATGTGAAAGCCTCGCAGGGCAGCTAGATTCCCGTAAGACTGGACGGATCACGATGTGAAGGAATTTTCCATCTTTAGATTTAAGTGTTTCCACAGGTCACAGGTCATTTCAGCAGATCACACAAGAACCATCTGGTGGAGAAGGAGGGGCACTGGGTCACCTACAATGTCAGTCTCACAGAGAGTATCAATACCTAATCATAGAGCTTTTTTTTGTTTTCAGAGCAAAAGTTACTGGAGACCAAAACTGAGCTAAAAGGGGAGTAATGTTGAACAGAAACACAACCCAGAGAAACAGTAATGTCGCTCTGCAGACACAGGTTTACAAAAAGGAGACTGTTTACTTAATAGAATATTTGCCAAATCAACTTCATATTGATAATAATATGGTGATAATGTGCTTAACTCTTGTTCCACTGCCTCCTAGTGGACAAAATAATCAGTTAAAAGTGATGTAATTAGGCATTACACTCTGTTGTTCATTGATATATAATTCATCTATAAAAATTTTACTTTAAACTTTGCTGTTATTGATTAATCATTCAAGTAATTAGTGTTGTTCCAGCTCCTCAAATGCAGGGATTCATATCTGAATGTAATGTCAGACAAAGTGAGTGATGTGAATAATATCTGATCATTTTTAAAAACTTTTTTCTTACATGTTTAAATGATTTCACGTTTGTTGAAAAGTTTTGATTACAGAACCAACGAGCGAAAACAATTGTTAGCTGAAGTCCTACAAAACTACAAAAGTGAAGGACGTCAAAGTTACTGAAGTCAAATTAAAGCTGACTTTGACACACATCCCTTGACCTGTACCGAGACTGTGCCGTTTCCTGACCGTCTGAAAGTAGATCTGATAGTCTGGCACCATGGTTTCATTTCCACAGACGGATAAAAGTGTAAGACACAAAGGCACGGAGGCTCTCAGAGAATCAGGGAAACATTTAAAGATGAACTTAACTTAAAAGTTCCCACTGAGGAAATTTCCTGAAAATAGGTTAGCAGTGATTCTTTGAGTTCTCTTGCTGTTGGTTCAGTAAGCGATCTGAAACTGGTGACGGTGCCAAAAAAAACTCTGACACAAAGGTAAATAATGTTTCCACATGAATAAACCTGTGAGCCTCGGATGAACCAGAGAGCAAGCTGGGTATTGTAGGAAACATCACACCGGGGCAGCTCCTATTTACAACTCTACTCCACAAAAACCAAATGTGGGGGGGTGTTCTGCGACCCCCAACCCCCACTGAAAAATCACATAAAACTCTCAACTATGTTACAGCTTTTTCCACAGTCAGTGCACATGGACCACTGTGTGTGTGTGTGTGTGTCTTTGTGTGTAGTCTGTGTGTGTGTGTGTGTGTGTGTGTGTGTGTGTGTGTGTGTGTGTGTGTGTAAGACACTCAGCACAAAGAAAAAAAAGACACATCTGAGTGAGCACCACACCACACAAGCCC
>JAQMCX010000044.1:1231487-1272553 GCA_029814765.1 Acanthurus leucopareius | reverse complement strand
CCCCCCCCCCCCCCCCCCCCCCCCCCCCCCCCCCCCCCCCCCCCCCCCCCCCCCCCCCCCCCCGCCCCCCCCCCCCAGGTGGGAGTGAAAGGAACAGAAAAAAAAGTTGACAATCATGGTAAATAGTCCTGATAGTAATAGACAGAGAGAAAGAGTGATCTGCTCTCTGCTACCTGCCGTCTGATCAAGACATTGTTGTTACAAAGAGCATGAGAAGGCAAATGAGAACCTGAAAAAGCAAGTTGAGATTATCTTTTTTCATAAGGGCCTTCATACCTAGGATTCAGCATGAAAGAGAGGTGTCAGAGAGAAGTCAGCCATCTTAAAGAGCTCCTCACTGAAAAGGGCAAGAAGCTCAGCAGGGCTGTTGAAGACAGACACACTCATACTGATCGTATGGAAACGCTGGCCCAGCTCACTGACGCACATTCTGCTCTGAAACAAAGCCAAGTGAAATGTAACATTCCCCAGGTTCAACTCCTGAAGCAGCTGACGGAAAGGGACGAGGGCCACCAGAAAGAGCTGTCAGAGACAGCAGAAAGCTTCAGGAAGCGGCTCCTCACGAAGCACAACAGAAGGAGATCTCCAACATCCAGAAAGCAGCTGTCTATGTTCTGCCAGGAAAAGATAAGAGATAACTAGAGATAAGATGCTGATGGTAAATAAAAAGATCTGGTACCACCAGGAGGCAGTAGTGAAGAATGACATCCATCTCCTCATGCAGGAGAACATCCAGCTTCAGATATTCTGCCTCAGCTTGTCTTTTGGTTTCTAACTATGTATTTAAGAAGACTTCAGACCTTTGGAAGTGAAATAAAACCATGCTGTCTCTCTTTTCTGAAGCAAGAGAAGACCCTCTGGAGCTGGTGCTTTTATCCCTGGAAAATGAGGCCTCCACCGCCACCCTAACCCCAACTCCCCTCCTCCACCCTCCCTCCCTCCATTTTTATTTTCCCTAATACATCTTTATATAAAGTTTATTTAAACTTGCAAAAAATATATATGTATCTGTCTTTTGTGAACAGACACAATTTAAGATGAAACTAGAGTGGGGGACGCAACAGAGTGCAGATCTCAACCAGATGTGCAAATCTTGACTGCAGCAATTCCAGAACAGAAGAGATGTTAATGCACCAGCTACAACAGGCTCACAACTACTTCTTCAACAACACACATCTAAACAAAAAGTTTTAATCTCTTCAAATAAATAAAGTAAAATTTGCTGAGCCTGTTTTACTTTGTATAATGTTACAAAAACATGCTGTTAAGATACAGGATAAGTTAACGATGAAGTCATCTGTCCGATGAGCAGCTCAAAAAGACATGGGGCAAACAGTTTGTGTATGTAAATCAGTTTATTGCAGGAAGACCACTGGGAACAAGGCCAACATCTCTCTGTCCGTCTGAGCTCTGCCCAGAGGTCATCATCAACAAAAATGAGGATTTACAAACAATTCAAAAGACATGAGCATAAAACGACATTAATAAGCTGAAAACTAACTGTTGTAGGCCTACATTCTAAATACTGTATATATCTCAAATATAACTGCTCTTCAGAAGTTATTCCAACATCTGTGTTTATAATAGCATATCCCTCTGATATGTACAGCATAATCAAGACAGTGCCTTTTTGATCTTTGAAAATTCATTAAAATTACACATAAAATAATCTGAATTATGAAAGAGGCATGCAAACCGACCAGTATGTCTCTACATAGCCTACCTGGAAATACAGCCAAACCAACTTCTACTGAGTGTGTAAAAATAACAGCCACCTTATGAAGATGTAACACAACTCGACAGCGCCCTCATGTGGCTACAGGAGTAGCATCGACACTTACAAAGATTAAGATGCTCTCAATATATCAGCAACTCTATTAATATGAGAATTCTCCTTCAAGGTAAAATAAAAGTAATACATATTTTCCACATTTTGTTTGAACACATGCTGAAACAGAGTGGCAATACTGTTTACAAAGGTGTTTTTTTTGGCTCAAATACAAGCAGGAGAATGGCCACAAGCGTTGGTTTCAAAGCCTCAAATACAAGGGATGGCACAAGAGTTCAAGCACTGTGTTTAAGAAACAATATGTTGTGAAACCATCAGTACACACTTCATTTTTTAATCTGAAAGTGAATCTTTTTTGCATCTGTGGTTCATCACTAATTCAACATGGCGGGAAGACCAGCAACAGCCTCCACCCATGTTTGGACCAGTGACAAAGATTGCATTTTCAGTCAGTCCCATCACATCACAACATCTTCACGGCAACGTAAACCTGCCGTGCATCATTTTCAAAAACCACCGTGTCTGTACCAATATACAAATGTTGCAATATCTTTCCAAACTATACAAAACTTATAAATTATAAAGTTCTATTCTTAAATATAAACAACATCAAGTCAGTTTCCAGTACTTAGATTATATATTAGGTACAGTACATTGTACAGCTCCGTCCTCAAAGAGCGGAGAACGTTTCATTTAATACACTGTACATGATCCAAAGGGCTGAAACTGGTGGTTAGACATGATCTTTGAATAAATTAATTCATAAATAAATCATGATTATGTCTGCCCAGTAACATTGATGTCCTTGGTTCCCCTTGAGACTGTAACACACACACAAACACACAGACGCACACACACACATACACACACACACACAGACACACACACACACACATATGCGCACATACACACTGCATTCAAGCTGACACTTAAGTCCAAATCTAAGACTCTTATTTCTAATTCTAAAAATACTTTTGGCTTTAAACAGGAAAATTGTTATACTCAAATACTAAAAACTAATTCTTTTCTATTGTACAAGAGGTCTACTGTCTAGAGGGAACTTTAAATTCAGTAGTTACATGTTTAGAGTACCTGTAGAGGCTTTGCAATGATAGAATAACTCAGATCAATAAAGTGACAGTGCTGGATGTCAGTTCCAGGGAGGTCCCTTTCCTACGTAGACTGTATTTAAGAAAAATAAAATTCATCTACTTGGATATGCCTGTAGAGAGAAAAACAAGAGTAGACGCTGTGTGAATAGCGTTAAATATCTAGACAGTGCAAAGCTAAAGTTGACTTGTGGCTAGTACAGCATACTGTGTTGGCTGGTACTGAGCATGGGAGACATGTTGAAGCATTTGGAGTGTATTACTGGCAGACCAAATCACTAAGGTAAAACTAAATATTGTCACTGTCACTGGATCATTCAGCTTTGTAAGAGTGTTCCAGTTGTGCATAAGAGAATCCCATAAATCAGCTAATATTAGTACTTATATAATCCTCAAATATATACAGAGAAAAGCCTGTTTTTACTTAAAAATACCTTAATTGTGTGCTTATATCCAAACTTGTACAAAGAGTAACAAACAATCCAGCTAAAAATCGCTGTTAGCGCAGGATTTCTCTCTTTCCGCTAGTCAGTCAGTTACAGTAGCAGCTTCTTAACCAACAGTAGTCTTACTGTTGGTGTTAATACAGTTAAGTTCACTCCAGCCATACTTTCAGTTCATTAGATGATTGGCAGCAATCTCTGCCGCTGGGAATTTCTTTTCACGCCTCTTGTCTGGTCCCCAAAAAAAACAAAACATCCGGTGTCCTCTCTCTCTTGTGTGTATTGCACCAAAGATAAATCATATAGAGCTCTATTTTTCTATCTGAAAAAATAAAAGGTAGGACTTCGTTTCAAGGCGCCGAGAAACTGGAAGCCAGGTGAGGTTTTCTCCATTAACCAAAGGAAGAAGAACAAGAAGAGGAGGAGGAGGAAGAAGAGGGAGGTCAGTGGATGTCTCGGCACATAGGAAGATTGACGAAGATGAAGACATTGAACTCAATGAGGATAGAGAAGCATAGAAAGATGGCATATAAGATGATGCAGGCCAAGCCCAGTCGCCAGTCCAGAGTCCATTTGTTCAAATGGACACCGAGAACCTGCAGGCAAGAGGAAGACAATAAGTGACATCTTAAAGACAGCACAAAGTAAACAGGGGAGAAGGTTAGCTTGTGGGTATCAAAATACTGGAAGGTTAGCAGTATTTTATTTGTTTGCCTTGAAATGCTATCAGGGTGCTAAGAAAGAGGAAAAACTGCATCAGAGCTTCCCTCATCCTGTGTGTCTTATGTAAATGCACAAGGACACCTGGCATGTACATGATGATGATGATGCAATTTATAGTCCAGACTAATATTTCACACCATTGCACTCTTCTACAGGCAGTGGTGAGGTGCAAAGAAATGCAGAGATGCATCAACAAAGGCTGGCAAGAGGACTGACAGCTAGTCATTATCAAAGTAAAGAATGCTAATTTAGATTACCTAAATGCTTATGCAACTGTATATTAATGCTAACACATCTGTTAGCACCTTGGGGGTTGGTGCAATTTGTTTCTGTGACACAGACTGTGAATATAAGTTTTGTATGTTTACAAGAAAACTCCACAGGGCGCTTTTAAAGATTCAGTGTGTGGATTTAGGCATCCCATGGTGAGTATGCAGAGTGCAACACACTGAATTTCCCTCTGTTTACCTCGCCCTCCAAAGCATGTAGGAGAAACTATGGTGGCCACTAAGTCTGGGATAAATGTATAAGGCAAGTTATATGGATTTGTCCGTTCTGGTCTACTGTAGAAACACGGCCTTGCAACATGGTGGACTGGAGGACCTGCTCCCTCTGTATTTATTAAAGGCTCAGTCCAAGTTAATGAAAACACAACAATTCATAAGGTAAAGCGATCGCAGACTAATGAAAACATTATAAATATTATATTCCGTCTTTGCCTATAGATCCTCTAAATCCTACACACTGAAACTTTAAGCTGTCAGAACTCGACACTCTTTCACACCAATGAAAGCGACGCTGCTGCTGCTCCTGCTGCTGCAACTGAATGGGGAATTGCTGTCATCTCTCTCTGCTTTGCTAAGTTTACTCTTTTATTATGAGTGATGATAAAATAGGATTCAAGACACCAAATATCACTGCTGTACATAATCCACAACCAAGTAATAATATATACCTCATGAGTTGGATGAATTATGTTTCCTTTTGTCATTTTTCTCAATAAACTGTGAACAGATTTCACTGGATTCATTGTTTTTTCTCTGTCAGATTTGACTGGATTTGCTGACTGAACAGTTGCATAGAAATTGACGTTTGATATCACATCACAAGGTGGTGCTGAGTGACTTTATTCAGTGTGGTATTTCTGCCCCACAGTGTGCTGACTCTGCATGTTACTAGCCCACAGTAGTGCAGTGGATTTTATTGAACCATGTTAGGTGATTCTGCCACGGCCCCCCATTGCCAGGACATACAATTCAGCAAGTTGTGAGTGTGTAGTACTTACTGTGAAGAATACTGAAGCTAGTAAGAGTCCAACAGAGAATATGAGTCCCCTGCTGTTGAGATGAACCTGGGGAGACAAACACGGAGGTTACGGTATTTCTTTACTAGTGACATGCTGCCAGGCTTCCATGATTTCCCTCAAAAGTCAGGTCAAAACAAAACTAATCACAGGGAGAGTTACTTCCTGTTCAGGTGCAGCAAGGCACTGACTTTTATTACCCCTTTTACAAATTTCTATCTCTAGTGTGGAGAGTAATCAGCAGGTCAATTAACACCTAATATCTTCTTAGTGGAAGGTGATAAACTGTACAGTGCCCCAGCAAACATTGTGTTGTTATATTAGTGCACACTAACACTAACTCCAAACTCCCTCACTGCTCTGCACTGAATATTACAGACTATTGTTCCCGTCCTTCATGAACACAGCTCTGTTCTATTCTGGTCTAAGTCCAGCAGAATCTCCTGCGGCTGAGCTGAGCAGCACTCACGTTGGAGCCGTAGTCGATGCAGAGTGTTTGCACTGCCCAGGGCAGGCCCAGGCCCACCAGGATGTCAAACACATTACTGCCTATGGAGTTAGAGATGGCCATGTCTCCCAGACCTGAGGCAAGGAGAGCAACACTGTCAAGGTCTGTATACAGTCAGAAGACAAGTCAGTTATGACAAGCAATACTCTGCTCTGGAATTCTTTCTCTTAACAGTGTTTCAGCTTTGTTTCACTCAACACAAATATTAATGTTAATTTCCTTCGTGTTTGTCTGTGTGTGTGTGAGTGTGTGTGTGTGTGTACCTTGCCGTGCGACAATGACACTAGCCATGCAGTCTGGGACGCTGGTTCCTGCTGCTAAGAAGGTGATGCCCATTATAACATCAGGGATACCTAAAGTGAAGCCGATCACTGTCACCTGTAAGCAAACACATTTTGTCTCAGTACACTCTTTTATATTTAGTTCAGCAATACAGTTCAATAAATAAAGACAATGTCCCATCTGGAATTAAATTAAAGCAGTGTAACAAGGTTTGATGCACCCCCCGCTGATACAAATTCATAAAGTGACTGTGCACTGCACCAGACTTACTGAGGTACTGTACTGAAATGATTAGGCTGGGGAGGGAGGCAGCAAGACCCTTTAGTCTTTTAAATAATAAAAAAAGTAATTCCCTCTATGTGGAAATATGTGGAAATAAGTGGAATTAGGATCTGCAAGAATTAATGCAAATATGATAAAAATAGTGCATCATGAACTTTCCAGCCAACAAATTTTTTGAACCAATGAACAACGTAGTTATTTACTAAATTACTGAAAGAGTGAAATAATCAAAGGAGTCTTTTTTCTGAATAACAAAAATAAATTGAAAAGATAGCTTCACACAGCTTTTGTAAAGTCTCTAAAGGTTTAAATAAAAGCCTTCAAGGATGGCATCTCCCAGTTTCAACGGTCTTAAAAGATCAGGATGTGCTTTCATCAGGATACTGAGCAAGACCGACTGGACTGACCATCCAAACCATGATGTATGAGAGGCCAGCAATCCAGATGGTGGCGGTGAAGAAGGAGACCATGAACCATCTCTCCCAGCGGCGCTTGGCACAGTTGGGCACGGTGAAGAACAGAAGCAGGGACAGCGGCCACATGGTCAGCCACTTCAGCTTGTTACACACCCCAGCTGGATGGAGAGGCGAAGGAAACACAACAACATATAAAGACTTCAGTAACAGCACTAACAAGAAGCATTTATTGTTGGAGATCGTCCTGTTTCCAAGTGTCGAGGTGCTTCAAAGTGCTTTACCTGGAATTTTAAAAGGCACCAAGGGGCCATCATTGTCATCTTCTCCCTCTCCTTCCTCATCATTCTCGTTGTTCTCATTATCCTCATTTTCATTCTCTGTTTCATTCCCAGACTCCAGTCGCTGAAGTCTGCACCTCCCGTTCAGACCCTGCTCGGCCCCGCCCATCCCATTCTCCAAGCCCCGCCTTCCTTGAGCCCTGGCGGCTGAGTCAGACTCGCCATTCGTGATGCGGTTGACTCGAGTCTCAGTGGTGTTGATGAGTCTTTGTCTCTGAAAGTGATTACAAAACATTTTTTATGAAGAACACTCAGCTCTGACTGCAATGCTTCCATCAACACATTTTGGGTTGCTGTTCTGTTGCATGATGGTCGTGTGTCAGATCCATTTTGAGTTTACACATTTTATTCTTACTGTAGAATCAGAAAAAATACTCATAAATTTGTTTAAAACAGAAGCTAATGTTCTTTTCCTTACTCTCTGTAAAAAGCCAAAATTTGACTGTTTGGTTTGGATTTACTTCCAGACTGTAGTCTGCAGCAGACAGGTGCCTGACAGACAATGATGGCTGTAATATCAAGAAGAAAATTAGGATGCATTCCATTCCTTCTTCTGTTGAAAGCAGACATGGTTATTTGGTTTGTATTTATGCTAAGACTCTGGTTTGGCAGGAATTTTTCCAAAGTAACTTGATAAAACTGCTTTCTCTTGAGGGTAGCTTTGCTGCTTTCAACTTTTTTTCCAATTTAAAATTACTTGTAGCATAAAAACTACACAACTCAACAGTGTCCAGCATAGTTCTGCATAGTTTTCTGTGTGTGTACCTCATTGATAAGCATGCGCGATGCCATGGTGAGGCGGGTTCTGGGGGAGAAATGATTGGTGATCATGATCCTCATCCCGGCCTCGGAGAAAGACAGCTGGTGGGGGTACGCAGACAGCAGCTCGTCCACCATCAGCACCGACGGCTTACAATGAAAGTTAGCTGCAGAGAAACAAAAACATGTTCATCTGACTGTAGTTCTTAGTTCTTAGTTCACCTGAAATCACAATTGGTCTCTGTTTTCAGAAACTGCTGCACCCTTGATCTCCAAGCCTCTCAGTGCTCCTTTGATAGACAGCTGTGATGCTAACTCACACAGCGGCTGATCTTGCAGAGAAGTTTTTAAGCTGCTCAGCATGCTACATCTGACTAGCTCATTGCTTATCTATCAGGCAAAGTGCCATCAGCTGTCAATTTTTTGTTTGGAATCTTATTTAACAAGAAAATGTGGGAGAAAAGGATGCATCCTTGTTTGAAGATATAAAGACATAAACTTCAAAGCCTGCATCAGCTGTATCCTGCCACAATCAATCGTGCCAACAGGAGGACCACTGTGGAGAGTTTCTTTGACTCTAGTCTGCTCAGAAAACCAGTTCTCAGAAATGGATGCAAGGTGGGCAATACTTTGTTGTTGTTAAGAAGCAGCTGATTATTTTTGAGTTAAGTTTTTCAAGCTTAAGGGTGATATTGGTTTGGTCTGTCACTGGTCTGTAGTTTTTCTCTTGGAGTTTCTGTATGTAGCTTTCTTCTCACCATAGACACAGCTCATAACACAGACAACATAGTCCAGCTTTAGCACAAATAATCCATACTTGTGATCATCCCATAACAAAACGGACAAAACTTTTTCTAAAATGTCACCTTTGACTGTCCTGGAGCTCAACAATAATAGATGGTTAGTGGTTCTCCAGCTGCCTTATACTTTTGCAAATTTCAGTGCACAGAGATTAGCAGCTAAAAGCTACACAGCCCTATTTGAGGGCAAAGCCTGTGTTAACTAGAGCAGACTATGGTACCTTTCTTGAGCAGGACTGCAGTAGCATCACACGTGACATTATCCTCCAAATCAGTGCTTCCTGTCAGCCCGTTGGCCAGATTCATAGAGCTCTTCTTTCGACGGTCGAAGTAGCGCTGCGCCCTGCCGTTAAACCTGGCAATGACGAATGAATAATTTTTAACTAAATGCAGCAAAGAGGTCAACTGAAAGCATTAGCGGTTTCTGATAATAACACTCACTTCATGATGAGGATGTAGACTACATACATGAGGACCAGGACGAGAGACTCCCACCTGCACACAAACACAAAAATCAGTAAAATTTATGATGATTCAGTATTTAAAAACATACAGGGCATGACATGGCAAATTATTACTCACCAGCACACCTTCTCATCGTAGATGAACTAAAAAGGCAAAACAAAGAGGACACAAAAGGATATTAGGTGGAGGAAGTAATCTAAAGTGAAATCAATGCTACATTTCAACATCACTTCCACTAGAGGGCGTATACATCCAGAGCTTAGACACCCAGAAAAGCTCCAAGCGTGACCTTTTGGTTCATTAAACCTAATTCAAAGACAGTTAGGCACTAAACACACTGATTTTTTTGGACTTCATCTTTTAAAATTGCTCATGAGGTTTCTTCTGCAGCAAACTGCAGTCTACACTGGGACACACTCATATCACCATGGTGCCATCGTGCTGCTGCTGCTGATTGAACTGTTTTTGTGTGCAATTGCATACTACATGCTTACTGCATGCAGTAAGTGTTCTATTCTTTATAGTGCACTGTTATTTTCACACTGTCAGGCAATTACAGAATCCACAATTAACCTTATAGAATATTCACTTTGCAAAATGAACTAATTCACTATTATTTGATAATATGTAATAAAAATGGGTTAATTAATTATATAATTATGATTATAAAAATAATTACATAGATGCAATGGCATGAAAATTTTGTATTATTGTTGTAGTTGGTCAAAGTGAAGCTAATTTCAATGGCACACTTTTGAGCAGTTTAGCCTATAACAAATCATCATACCTTATGGGCCAATCATGTTTTTTATTAAGGAAATCTTAACTTCAAACATGACTTGTTATTTATCATTATATATGATGAATGTACAAACCAAAAAACTGCAATTAACAAAAAGAGTTGAGGTAATAAACTAACATACTTCCTCTTTAAAGTGCATTTTCCCCCTTTTTCTGGTATGAAAACACTGCATTCTGCACACCAACAATGTATTATGGGTCTGGAAAACTCAATGCAAACTACCTTTTTCAAACAACCAAAATATACTTACTGAGTGAAAAACTGCAAACAAATATAATTATAAAAGTGATAACAGCTTATAAGGGATGTACAGTCTCAGTGTGCTTTCACCGACTCTGATAGTGATTTAATACCTAAGCTGAGAACCATGAACTTTACTTTCAAATAAGCTTTGTTGTAAGTGACACTGTGGGTATTATTACACATTTCGTTAACACAACTGATCATGTGAGCTATGTACTTTCATAATAGTTTATAATCTCTTACCGCAATAAGGGCTGTGATAGAAAATGTGTAATAAATTGAATCCCGCAGAAGAGCCCAGTGAGACAGCTTCACTGCCTGCAAAGAACAAAGAAAAACACAGATAAGCACACTCACAAAAATAAGCATGCAGCTTTAATTCATACATCTTATTGTCACACTTAGCCTTAGTTTATGCAGCATCGCGGTGCACAAATGCCTTTGACATCATTACCATATTGATGTTAACACAAGAGGTTTTTAGTTGAACTCATGAATCACAGTCACTACAAAAGCCAGTTGCGAGGTACCATCCCACAAAGGACAGGTACTTGTGTGTTTATTGACTTTATGTAATCTGATACAATGCAGAAGCCCACAATACAGTGACTAACGCAGTAACACTCCCACACAGTGCTCACACTGTATATATACGTCAGTGGAGGGTCAGAGGGCCCATCTTGGTTGTGCCACTCCCAGCTGTGGAATCGTTTGCTGCTGCGAGGCAGATGGCAGATAAGTTAGAGCATAACAAAGCTTTGAAATGTTTGCTTGTACTCTGTTTCAGTGTACAATAGTGCTTTGTAGAGGGAACCTGCTATGAACAGTCAGCCAAAGGTAATAAACAGTAGTGAGTAGAAATAGGCAGACTTAAAGATGATTTCACTGCACCCCATCCCTCCAAGCCCTGTTACACTGCCTGCCCTTCTGCCTCATTATCTCACTATGATTACATAATGCACAATCTGGGATTGCATCACTGTTTGGAGTCCAGAGCATATATTTTTCAGAGCAGAGAGCTTATCCTTGTACTCTGCACTCATTTCCATGTCCCTGGCATGTCAGATAGCATCAGAGAGAAGCTGCACTATATTATCTTATCTCTGTATCTCATGCAACACACAGCACTGAGGATGCGAAACAAAAAGTAGATACAAACTATCTATTGTGTTCAGGCTGATGGGATGTTGTACATGTGGCTAATCTGTTAAGCAGATTAAGCACAGAGGAGAATATAAACTGTAAAACATTTTCTCATAAGAGACAAGAAAGTCACACCAATGAAAATTTGACTTTACTATCACTGGAAAAAAGATGCCATGGCAGAGGCAGAGAGTACAGGTGTGAGTTAGACATCCATCTATCGTGAGATGTGAGGAGCTGGAGCCGATTGCTGCTGACATTGTGCGAGTGATGTGGTTGCAGTTAATCACACGATTTACACATAAAAATAAACAACCATTCACACTCACAATCACAGTGTTGGACAATTATAGAATCCACAAATAACCTAATCTGCATGTCTTTAGACTGTGAGAGGAGGCCATAGCATCCATAGGGAACCTGCACAGACAGGGAGAACATGGGAGCTCCTCACAGAAATGTTCGAACCCCAGAACCTTTTTGTTGTGAGGTAACAGTGCTAACCATTGCACCAACATTCTGTGTGTGTGTGTGGTACACAGCAAAAATGTAAAGATATCTGTGGTTTACACATGGATCTAATATTCTGTGAAGCTGCATTTTGCACTCAGAGACTTGGACTCAGGCGTTCAAAAAAACAGAGTGTCCTGCTTTTTGCATAAACCTTTGCATGTATGCATGAATACTTTTGAATATTTGAATATTTAAAGTTGACATTATGATGTTGCTCATGCACTGTGAAAATGCCAGCGTGTCAGCAGCAGGTTTGTCTGCAACAGTCTTACGCTGCTATGACATCATACCTGGCCTGCGAAGAAGCCACACACACCGATGATGCAGAGGATGTTGAAGACAGCTGAACCCACGATGGTCCCCACACCCACGTCACCTTTGGTGATGAATACCCCTGGTACACACACACACACACACACACACACAAACACACAGTATTTTGATTCCATTGAGAGCATAAATAATGTTTTGCATTACTTGACATTTCCAGTTGCAGCACAGCATGTGCAGCGCTGATAAAATGATGTCACAAAACTATAAAACATATGTAAATAATTAGGACATATTGGTTATGACAGAAAATCTTTTTTTAAAAACCCTGTAAAACCTAAATGTGCATTCGTTATTCTACAGAAAACCAGAAGACAGTTGATTCTCTCAAACCCAGTCTGAATATATAATTAGATTTTTTTTTGAAAAAACAGTAATGTAATGTGTCCGCCCTGCCTTTGAAGTGAATGTTTTTCCTATTGTTGGTTCAGTCAGATAGACTATGCTAAACAAAACCATGATCAAAGAAAAAAAGGAAAAAGAAAAAAAGAAAAAAAAACATATAGCCTTTGCTCCTCACGAGCAATTCTCTAGTGCTTATTGCATAAGAAGTCTTTAATGGGATTCTAATGTGATTCAGTATATTGAAAGCCATGTTTGTTTAGTGCACGTGTCTTTGGATAAAAGCATTACTGTAAAGCATCCATTAAAAGGCATGCATGCCTTCTCCCTAATGCAGCTACAGTATCGCAGCATGTGTTTCAGTTTGAACAGATGGAGGGGGTGGTTGTGGTGAATACCGATGATGGAGGTGAAGAGCTCAGGGGCCGAGCTGCCTGCAGCCATGAAGGTAGCACCTGCTACGTCCTCACTGAGATGGAGACGCTGCACAGGTAGCAAGACAAATACAAAGTTTATATTTAAACAGGAGGTAAAATCTGCAGACTATATGATAGAAAATTTCAGAACGGTCCGTGAAACAGCCTGAGCCTTGACTCTGACCCTGATCACACAGATGCACTAAAGCTTACATTTATGCAGTTATGTAAACAAACTGTAAATCTAGGATTTTACTACTCAATGTCAGAACTTAACAGTATGTCACTCTAAAAGAACAAAGTGGATTTGTCCGATAAAGTATGATCTCCGTTTTCCCCCCTGCTCTCCTTTTTACTGATAACTACCAGTACCTTGTTTTGGCACTTTTTAAGGATAAAAACTTGGCTTGGAACATTAATACTTTCTTTGTTTCTCTTGCCAGGCCCTAAAAATGTAGTTGTTGTATATATACATATAATAACTAACATCATATTCATCCAATATTAAAATTATCTTCTTTCTCATAGATTTGTACATCTGGAGGATGTGGCATTTTTGATATACAGCATGCACTATCATCCATCTGGAAGTTTGGAGTGTTAATCTCTTCTTGGAACTTTTTTTCCTTTTTGTTGCTTGTCTAGTCATTAAAATTTAATGTTATGAAGATATATTTAAGACTTCTATGTGTACTATAAAGTTTTCAGGACCTTAAATACCTCACATTCATACCTCACACAGCTTCTCAAGAGAGGGGACGAAATAGTCATCACAGACGAGGGCCAGGGCGCAGAACATGTAAATGGCCTGTAGAGAGAGTAAGAGAGAGAGAGAGAGAGAGAGAGGGAGGGAAAGAGAGAGAGAGAGAATGATAAATATTACAGGGATCAGTGAAGTATGAACATGTTGCTTAATGTGATTTTTACATGTGATATGGGTAAAAATACCACGCTAAGATGGGCTCCAGCTGCTGTATTATCTGGCATAGAGCTAAGCTAGTTGTGATTTATCCGTAGATATTTAGGCTTCCATTTAAACAAATCTCTGTATGTATATTATATATGTACATATAAAAATATAAATATGTGTGTGTGTGTGTGTGTGTGTGTATATATATATATATATACACACATACATACACACACAGATACATAATCTCACTTTATTTATGAGCATAAAATTAAACATCAAACTAAAAAAATAATTAATATAACTAAATGACAAACTTAATGATACAAAAAAGTACACCTCTTTGCACTAAATAGAACATTAAGTTTAGACATAAATTACTATAAAATATGTATCACAGACTCTAGTAATTAAAGGCTAAAGATTCAGGGATCAGCTCCCAAGCAAATGCTGCACAGTACATTAACGGATCATCCATTAAAAATTCATGAATGACATAACTGTGAAACCACACTTTACATTTTTAAACAGAAAAGTTAGTTTTCACTTTTTAAACATACTAGCATTGCAAAACCCTGGAGGAGAGGCTACATATACGGCTTTCCTTTCTTCCAGTGTGCATTTGTTAATTAAATTATTTCACAAAAATAACACTACAACTGATCCATAAATTATCTTGTAATACTGAAATATATTGATATTTTACATTAGTCTACACCCCAGTTTTGTTCTTACTTTCATAATAAGTAATATAGGGAATTATGAGAGAATGTTGTTCAGCTAAAGTCCCCATTTCCATGAATCATTTATAGGAAAAATACCAGATGAGATATGCAGAATTTTCCTCTAAGAAATCTTTAACATTATGTATATTAATTGAGTTTGTTACCAGCACAGTTTATCATCAATTATCACTACCTAAAATTAAGCTGATCTCTGTGTCAACATTCATCATAAGTTTCATTTTTATTACCTTTATTAAATGTCTTCTTATTTAATTTAAATAATAAAAAAAAAAAGAATTTAACACAGAACACAGAGAGAAGCAGAAACAATGTGGAGGAAAAAAACAGATAGCTATGATCAAAAGAGAAAATGTCAGGTAGTGATGACAGGCTGACGGGAAATGTGTGAACAAAGGAAACGCATGAATATTCTTACACTTTGTAATAACAAAGCCTTTCAAAAACCTGTGCACTGCAAGAATGGCGTGGACAGTTAATATTCTTTTTTCCTTTTGTGCTCATTATTGAGTCACAGTTCACTTTGCACCAGGAGCTCTTCTATTTCCTGTTTCTGAAAGCAGGTGAGAACAAGCTGTGCTACACAACACCTGCATGAGAGCCTCGACTGAGCCCACTCATAAAATGACTTTCGGTGTATGTGTTGAAGGAGAAGAATGCTACAAGCACAAGGCCATCAGTCAATGATGGGTGGTATTTGTTAAGTCACGCCAAGCAAAAGTCAAAGGTCACATGTAATCTGGATAACTGTGTTTAATCTTGATTCAGGTTGGAGGTTTAGATGGAGGAAAAACAACAGCTTTCATTAATATCCAAAGCCTCCTGCAGCTGTGAGTGAACATGTGTGCATACTGAATGCAAATTTGCGTGCATGTTTTATGTTGCATGCAGATAAGCGAGTCTTTAATTGTGGAGTAGTGTTTGTAAAAGCAAATCTCTTCTTGGAAGTGATGATGCCGGCATTAATGAGCTGTGCAGAAGTGGAGGGGGGGTCAGCAGCACAGTTGTCGAGCAAGCAGAACAGCAGTCTAAGGAAAATACTGTGATGTTAAAATTTATGAATGAATGAATGAACTCTAACACAAATGTTTTACAGTGTTTTGTATTAAAGCTGTATTCAATATCAGAAATATACAACATCAATCCCCAAAAAGTTGTGTTGTGAGTGAAACCTAAAAATGAGGCTGAATGCAGTCATTTGCAAACAACTTTGTTTACTAACAACAGTTTAACAAAGTGGTTTTGAGCCAAAGTAGTAATATTTTTGTATATTTTTGTAATCATGTGTTTTACAAAATGGTGAACCTTGCTTATAAACTAATAAACCAGTTTACTTGTTCTAGACAAATGTTTCTGGAACATTTCAAAACTTTTGTTTCAGTCTTTTGTTGCCTCTGTCACAAATTCACAACACACATATATTTACAAAAATCAGTGACACTGATGTGGTAAAACATCGGAAGAAAAAGACTGTTTTCAAACTATTGTTTTTTTAATAATAGCATGCCCTGGAGCTGCTCTTATATAGGAAGCTCTTTGTCTGCTGTATGCACGCATCTGGGATATAATACGTCATTGTAACATTGCACCTTGATCTTTGACCCTCTTGTCTGTAAATCCCTCTGTAGAGCAAAATTCAAAGTAAAAAGAACAAGTATGCGATTTGCAAAGCGGCTGTAGTGGTTGTAGGAACCCTGCTCTCAGCGGCTCAGTCGATGTTACATATCTTCCGCTGTGCAGAGGATTATAGGTCACAGCAGTCAGAAAAGCATGTTGGCTTGCATTCTGCAAAATGTAACAGGATGTAGTGGGACTCTCTGGTGTTTTTGTGGTGTTACATTTGACATACTTTGTATTGGGATATGCTAAATCTTTTATTTGCATACTTAATAGTATGGCAGTGTGGGTATTGTCTTTGTACTGTTTTCAATGAAGTGTCCAAAAGGGTAAGCAAATTATCGCAATCTGTTTTCTGTATGTTTTGCGGTGTCCAGCCTTTTTGGAATCTGGGATGTAAAGAAACAATGAAAATCCCCGACTGACAGTGGAATCAGTTCACAGTCAGTTCACTTGTAGCTAAGTCGTGGGATAAAACAAGAAAAGGACAGCAGGATTTAATCCAGTGCTTAAATCAACATCCCTGGATCAAGACCATATGCGCGACCACTGCAGCATGATGTAGAAACATAAGCCACAGGGTGACATAACATCTGTTCTGTTGTTTGTTTAGTTTTTGAATATATAATTATTTTTGAATAGTATTTCAGGTTTGAAGTTGTTCTTTTTTAAGCTTTTTATTTTTTTATGTTTAAACCTGTAAAGAAGCAGGAATATAATCAGGTGCTGCCAACAAATTTATACCACTATTTATACAACTGTATTTATTGTAGCTGCTCAGTTCATAGCTGAGGTGGAACAAAATCACTATTTGTGTGTTAAAAGTAAGTCTTAGCTTTAAAATTCAAAGCAAAGTCCAAAAAGGACTTAAGAAAAGTCAGAGTGCTAGTCTTTCAGGTCCTATAAACAAGTCTATATATATATCGCTATGAACCATTTACCTATTTTTGTATGATAGAATGTAACTATTATTATTTAAAAGAGTTAACAGTTAGTATATTAAATTTGCAGAAATAAATAATGATGGCAAAAGATTTTTTTATTCTAAATAAACCCTCAAAATATTAAAAGCAAAGGATAATGTAAGCCATGTTATGCTATTTGTTTAATACCCAAACCACCAAGAAAAGGTTACTTGCATTTGCCCTTCTGCAGCAGGAAAAAAAGGCTAACTCAGAGGCTGGATGCCCTGTAAGTGGTGACATTGCCTATAATGTCAGATGTGTACTGGAAAGACGGTCCTTTGGTAGGTCTTAGTGCTTTGTTTATGCACAGTAAAGTACCCTAGAGAAGCTGCTCTACTGGCATGAGCTTCCATTACACTCAGCCCTCAAGAGACTGTCGGGAAAAGCACAACACAACATGGGTCATCATGTACGAGAACATTCTGCCTGCCTTGTGCCAGTCATACAAGAATGATGGCAAAGGGACTCCACCATAGCCTTGACCTCACATACTGACCCCTGTTGGGCCATGCTGGAGAGGCCAGTGGGGCCAGTGATGAGTGTGCTGACAAAACGAGATAGAGAAGAGGAGAGTAGGGGGATAAGGGAGCAGTTTGAGGAAAGGAGAGAAGTAGAGAAGAAAATAGGGATATGAGAAAAGAGGAGAGTAGAGGATTGCAGACAGGAGGGGGAGGAGTGATACAGGGAGGAGAGGATAGAGGAGAGGAGTGCAGAGGACACAAGAGTGGAGAGGAGTAAATAAGGGAGGAGAGGAGTGCAGAATAACTGAGCTTACAAGACCTCTGCAGCCCACTCATCATCTTAGGCTAGAGGCTAGCAGCTTCAGGCTATGTTAGCTACTAACATAACACACTCAAAACTCCCAGTGAACTGTCAGCAGCTGAGTAGCATTGTGGATAATAAACAGGAGATGCAAGGCTCTAATAAGGAGAAGAATGCTGGAAATGAAAAGAACAGCAATAGTTTATCAGTGGAAAATCCTTTTAAAAGATATGACTGGACTTGCTCTTTATTTTTATCATGTTGTTAACAAATTCAGTTATTGAAAAAAAACCCAATATGACGGTTCATCTCTGTGTATTCTGTTAGACCAATGTCCTCATTGTGGCTCTCAGCCTCAGGTCTTTTGGTTCTGACTGAAGACGTAAATCTTTACAGACAGATTACACTTATATAGTTCCTCTTTAAAAATTGTATTATGTTCCCGCAAACAGCAGGGTTCTGTAGTGTTTTAACAAGCAATACTTAAACAGGGGTAACCAGAGCAGATTGCAAATTATTTTACATTCAGTGCTAGTAAGTACTGACAGAAACTACACAGCATATGTGGAACTGAATCATAATAAACCACAAGGTTATGGAAATGAAGCATCATGTCACTCAGTGTAACAAGGTAGCTCATAGTTTTTTAAACACGGTCATATATGTCGAAACACACATGTAAACAAGGTAAAGGTGAACTTACACACAGGACATGCAGGGCCACAGCTCCTTCTGTTCTTTCTTTGTTTGTGAACAGGTCTGTAGGGAACTCATGTAGAGCTGGAAGAGACAAACATATACGGTTACAACAGATCTTATTCAGTATGTGAGTGTGCATATATGTACATACGTATATGTTTCTGCAGTGCGTGGAACAGGGACCATATTTCCAATGCCCTACAGAGAGCACAGAAATCCACTGAATTCATGTGTACTGACAAGGAGCCTTGCCCAGAGAGCACCTTGCCGAAGTGTGTGTGACCGTCTAACTGTGCCCTGCCAAGGACTGTGCATGAGCATGCTTCCTCGGAGAGTGACAAGAAGAGAATAAGGAGATGGAAAAAGTGAGCACTAGGAGGACAAAGCGAGGGCAAAGAGGAAAGAGAGCATTTTAAAAATAGAGCGAGGGATATTTAGGGTAAGGCAAGTGGGATAGAGAGCAAAGGAGAGAGAATGGGTGGTGGGAGTTAAACTGCAATTTGCAAACTCCACTTCTCTGCATTGGAATGAGTACAATTGAGCAAGAGAGAGCAACCGTGTGTGAGCAAAAGATGAAGAGAGCAAAGCTGAGAGAAAAGTTGGCAGACAGAGAGAGGGAACTCGGAGAGAGGTTAAAAAGACAGAGTTTGGTTTAAATGGTAGCCTGAGTTATTTTACCCCCCTCTGCATGTCTTCTCAACTTCCTCCACTCTCTCAGCCTGGAAGTCCCTCGACCGCCAAGACCAACGACAGGTGCTTGGCTGTTTGAGCGTCGAGGGATCTTTGCCTCTCACCCATCAAGCATCAAGTCACCATTGTCATTGTTTCCTTCCACACAAATCAGGAGCCCATTCACAGGCCACTGCTAACATCTGTTACATATTTCACCACCTACTCTTCTCCCTAGGAAAGGCCAGGCAAGCATCACACAGAGAGTTAGGCTGATGCTAATGATTGCTCGCTTGTGGTGCAACAAAAGGCAACATTGGAATCAAAAATTTTCTATTAACCATCACAGTAAAGATAGAAAAGTTATGATAAAAATGGTGAAGTAAAACTTGACATCTTACAGACATTCATAATAGTCTACTTAATGGTGAAAACAATACAAGAACTAAATAATATTGTGAGTTTAGTCTGTGAAAGACATAAAAAGACATCTGACCAGGGATGTTGATAATTCAAAACAGTACTAAATGAAATAGCATGGGTTGTGACTGTGAAGCTTCCAATGATGTTTTCAGACAAAGCTTTGCAGGTCTGTCTTCATAGTTTATGATGTCTGGAATGCAGAGCTACCGCTAATGACCAAGAGCCTTTACGTTTTATATTTATAAGTTGACGTTAATCCTAACAAAAGTTTCAAGTTTGGAGGACAGTAGCAAAGGTTTGAATCAGACACATCGAGGTTATACGGTATGCATCTTGAAAAGCGTAGGATGCTCTTGACTCAAGGGGCAGGTAGATTAACCGTAAGTGGGTGAAAGAATGAATGAATAAACCAAGTGAGTTATGAGTAGTTGAGTTGTTTATCACTCCACCTACATGTACTCTGTTTTTCAGTCTCAACTCCTTCACAACATGCTGAAGAGAGAAAATTAGAGCAGAAAGAATAGTTCACTACTTTCCCACTGTTTTCTCCCACTCTCCTCCGTTTTGTACTCTGTTGACCTATTTGCATCTACAGTATCTTGCTGTGTTTGAGTGGCTGCAGTCCTCCTCTGCAATATGTTTCACAGCTTTAACTTCTTAAGCCAAACACAATGCAGAGCAGCCTGTAAAAAGCCACAGAGGGTACAAAGCAGCAGAGCGGAAGGCCATCTCACTGCGACAGCTGGATGTGTTTAATATTTACTGTTACAAGCTGGTGTTAGCAAGCTCAACTCAATCCAGCCAAAATGCCATGCTAATGTGTGTGAAGGGTAAGAACAAGCCGCTCTCATGACAGGAATTAGGGCTTAATGTAGATGAGAAAAACATAATACTCCCCTCTGAAGCAAAAATGTTACAAACATAATCACCAGAAATAGTGATACATAATAAGGGAGACAGAAAAGGCTGCAAGAGAAGGAGTGAAGTAAAATTAGCAAAAAAAATGCTTACACTGACTGTCTCCTGAAGTCTTCAAAGACCCTGCAGATAAAACCTCATACTGCTAATTACTCTTCCAAGAAGCATGAAGCCCAATTTCCCATGAGAGGTCTTGGGTAAATGTGTGGATGTGTTGTGAACTGCTCACTCCCACAAGAATTGAGCCCACTGAACCTTCATGTAAACAAGGTGTTTTCCACACATTAACACTCAATGGTTTCTTTTGACGGCACCTAGCTCTCTCTAATCCCAAACAGACACATACTAACCATGTCACACAGGTATGGTAAAAACATGGAAATTTACACACACTGGTTTACCTGGCGCTGATCAAAATGATTTACTATTCACTAAACCACTCCCCTGACCAGCAACTCTCCAATCATAGCTTGGACTGGATGGAAATTGTGTTTTCAACAAACTCATGAAGCAAACTTTAAGTTAATTAGCTAGCTAAAACAGATAAAATCTGCCAGGGACAGGTTTAATCTCAGCTAATTCCCAGCTCAGTCAACGGTTGCCTGCTAGAAATGAGGAGCCTACTTTTGTATCCCCCAGTTTGAAAACAAAGACTCACTGTTTTCTAACTTAAACTATTTTTTTATGGTAAATCTGCCATGTTATCTGCCTGTAAATTGCATTAGTGCCATGTAAGGGTGCAGAGTTTGACAGATGTAGCAAAAGTTGTGAACTTGAATGAGGTTTAGCAAACTATGGTGTAACGTAGCCATATTTTACCTTGAGTAAAAAGGTAACACAATGACCTCACATGCAGCTGGACAAACAAAGTGAGAGTTGTGTTACAGACAGAAGAGAGTGGACGGTCACTTGTGGTGCTTTCAAAATGAGTCATGTTTTCAGTGGCTATGAGAAGAGTCTAAACGAATACCCCTTTCTAGTGGTTATCATTGCTTTTGAAGAAGGCCATTTCTATAAGTTCACAGTTAAGCAACATGGTGGATTGATGACATTCTCAGAAATGGTGGAGGAAATGGAAGCTAAACACATTCTTGGTGCATGGTGAGAAAATGCAGTTTTTTTTCTTAATTATTTTACAATTATTTAGTATTTCCACTGGCCTCATCTTTCATGTCTGTCACTAACCCTGCATTTCCTTTATTTAGTGACCTGTTCCCAAGTTAGCTAAACTGACAGATTTGGTGGCTTCAAGACACCAATGTTCATGTTTTGCTTCTGTTGCCTATTGTGTTCTCATGACTAGACCAGCTGAAGGAAAAGCATATTCTGCACACCACCTTCTTTGTCGTTTCCACAAGGTCATGAGTTCCACTTGAAGGCAGCATTGACACATCTACTGCTGTGTGCAGAAGAAACAAAGACAGATGTGTGAACTTATCACACAACTTTAACAACCAGAACAACTACAGTCAACTTGAAACGACAACCTTTTATTGGCCCAGGACATAGCGGACAGTCAGATAAGTGGGAGCAGCCAGATTGAGGTGAGCAGTCTACATGAGCAGGTGAGGCAAAGGGCTCAGCAGCTGAGTCCTGTGGAGAGGACACGGTGATGAAGACGAGATGATGCACTGGCAGCGCAGTCAGTGACCGTGCCCAGACTGTCACTCGTTGAGCCAAGGGGGGATACGGGCAACAGATGCACTCATCACTGTTGCCTCGTCTGGTTTAAGCCAACTAGGACGCATAGAAACACACCAAGCACCTGCCTCTCTAACGCATGCTAAACCCAGCTTCACTCCATATGCTGCCATGCTCTCGTGGTGGAAACAAAGTCACTCAGTTCACTACGTCTCAAACTCCAGCAATTTCATTATACATTTAGGCTTTTATAGAGATTTGCAGTTTTAAATTGTGTGCAGTTCCTCTAAATTACCTGAACTCAGATTGTAATGGTCTCCTGTGGCCACACATTCAAACACACACCAAAACACTCCTGATCCTCTGACTCAAACTCATATGTAACATTCAGTCATGTAGGGGCAGCTGATTTAACACACATCTTTCTCCCTTTACCTTCACACAAGAACACAGTTACGCACAAACTGACTCTGGAGAGCTGCCCATTCATCATCTGCTGCTGGTCACTGAACAACGAGACTGTCCTGGCTGATTGTTAAGCAGTTCAGACACATTGACAGTTCACTGAGGGACTGCAGAGCTTTCACACACTCTGCCATGCTGTGTTTTTCTGCCAGTTTGGTGACAGATGTGTTCAAGCTGACTGCAAAGCAGATTTTGGAGGTGGCTCAATTGCATTTAAAGGTATTGCAAAGAGTGGACACAAAAAAAGACATGAACTGCTGTTGATGGGCAAACAAAGGTTGTCATCTGACTACAATTCATAAACATATGAAGATAATAGGAAGAGCGTGGGAGAAAAAAAAATAAGTCAGTCATCTTATTTTAGCAACAAGTGCCAACATCAAAGTATACTGAGTATCTTACGGCAGCAAACCCATTCATTTACACAAGGACTTATTATTAACAACATATCTATTATCCATCCAGTAGCAAAAAAGGTTCCTTTCAACCACACCTGGCAGGCCACTTCTTATGAAACAGCTGCATTTGAGGAGTGACTCACCCTCATCATATTCAAACACACTTTCATACAAGGCAACTAAGAAGAAAAGATGACGCTCTCAGGTATGACGAAAGATGAATACTGCCAGGAGATACCTTACGTTAAGCAAAAACTGTCATGGTCAAATTACTCTACACATGTAGCCCTTAAAAATTCAAGATTAAATGCTGCTTCTGGTTCCGCTAGTCTTTTTGAATAGGAATTTCTGAACATTTAACTGAGTAGAAAACTACTTTTAAATACCTCAGGTGTTAAAGGTGCTGTTGGTAACATGAATGAATGAATGACTGAATGAATGAATGAATGAATGAATGAATGCTTTTATTTCAGTTTAAAAACAAAAAACATTTTAGCACTGATTACAGTGCTCACACACTCTCATGACTGTTCGAGTGTGCCTCTTTGTCAACATTTATTACACTACCATACACTCCTGTACTTCAATCTGATCAACACTGGACCACAATTCCACTTTTGGGATTTGGATAATCCGTCAAAGTTAATTAACAAATTTGTCTACAAAGCAGATAAAATGGTATGACTTGCAAGCTCAAATGTGTCCACTATGATCTGCTTCATCAATATTAGCACTCCTGCCTGGATGCCTGTAAAGTGCGCTCGACCGTATCAGTCTGAACACAAACTCCATAGCAACAGAGTGAGTGTCTCCTTGAGGCACAGTGTGTTTAAGTGGCAGAAGGGAAAGGTGGGCAAAAATAATAGACTGCTAGTCCTAACCTGAGGGGAGTCACTCCTCTGCTGCAGCTGCTGCTCCGCGGTACTCTTGCCATTAGCAATGACGTTTGATGCACTACATGCAGAGTGCAGGCCAAGATGTGGTGCATTATGCATGATGTTTGGGTACTGTAAAAAAAAAAAAATACACGTTCCCCGGTGTATGATGGGTAGTGAAGGGATAAAGGAAGAAGGGATGGAAGGAAGGTGAAGAAACTTTCAGTGTTAAAGATGTGACTTGAACTTGGCAGCTCAGGCAATATTATTGTCTTAATAGTCATGCAGATGAAACAGGATGTGGGTAAAACTGAAGTGCACCCAGTGAACATGAGGGTCAACAAGAAGAGAGGAAGAAAAAGTGATGTAGTTGGCCTGGTAATTAGTGTGGTTGAAAGTGAGGTCACTGGGATTAACCCTCAACAGCTGCTGATCATGTTCTGGCCCAAACTACTTCTGCTGGCCAGTTAAACACAAAAACACACTAACACTGAATACAGATGAAATAAGATGCAACCCTGTGTAAAAACACACAAAGACACACACACAAACACACACGCACAGGGCCAGTGAGTTTTCCCTTGTTTCTCTTTCTGCAATCACCCCAGTCTCCCCGTTCTTCACCATGTGCAATCAGTTGCAGTCAATGGATCAATCAGCAATCAGGCTTCAGCTTGCTGGGAGTCTCGTTCTCTCTTGGTCTGCTTCATTCTCCTGTTGGAGCTGACTGGCTGCCTACCCGCAAGCCTGCATGCAACATCCCATGCAAGTCTAATTTACTAGGCAATTTGGAAGAAGCCACTGTGAGCCACTGAAGGGCTCTGAAGCAAGATGTAGCACGGCTTCTGCATGTCTGAGCTCATAGAGGATGTGCATTACAGACCTTCTCTAGAGCTGGCTGTCTTCCTGTTGGCTCACCACACATGAATCAAGTAATGAACGATGTGGCCTTTTCAAGAGACTTTAAACAAGCAAATGAATCAAATTTTTGCAGCACAAAGAGTCGATTCAAATGACTGTTTAGATGAAAGTAAGCAAAATTTATTAAACTTTTTAATGTCTTTTGTAATGATGTTCATGGAAGAGGTTGTTTTTTTTGTGCTGTTGTTCAAACAATTGCAAGACCTGAAAGACAGCACCTGGTGAGTCATAGTGGAACACAGCTGATGTGGCATCTGGGAGGGCTCGTGACATCCAAATAAAAAGATATCTCCTGCCTAGTTTGACACCTTCTATGACATTTCCTGTAATGTTGAACCATGTCAAAGCAGAACGCACTTTCCTGTGCACGACTGTAAACACGACAAAACAAAAGAGAATGATTTTTATCCTGTAACCATCATGCTGGGATCAGGAGCATTGTTACCAAACCAATCACGCCTGTGGGTCCCTCTGCACACTTACTGTAAACTACTCACCCTCTTTCTACCAACTGGGAAGGCAGAAAGCAAAGCCCAACCTTCACTGCAGAGTGATAATGAATCATTCCAGGCTCACTTTCATTCATAAAAATGTGTTCCAAATGTGAACATTCATTGTTGGTAAACCTTTGGTTCAGGAAGATTTTTCCAGTTTAATATTCAGTAAGTGTGTCACTCAATATTGAAAAAGATGGAAAACTATCAAAACAATCCAAACTGTTGTTGATTAATTTTCTGTTGACTCGCTCATCTGTTCAGCAGTAGTGAGGTTACAGATCATCCTGTCATCACATGAAGTGACACAGCACGTATGTAGGCGAGTGTGTGGCTTTATTTATAGAGAAGGAAACCGAGATGAGGAAAGAAGTGGGAGGACTGTACACATGCATATGGTTGTGTTGCATTTGCTCTTGGCCTGGAAATCTCTCTTACACATCTACTGTACAAATCCCAGAGGATAACCACTCTATTCATCTTTGCCGAACACTCCCTCCATCTTTCACATTTATTTATAACCATTACAGAAATGGGGGTGGAAAGGTAGAGTAGTGCTTGAGAGTCTTTGGGGATTTCCCGCAATGTCGTCCGTTAAAATATAAAATACAGAGCCAGGAAGCCCCCTGCCTCAGCTAAGATCCCCCTTCACCACTTTGTTTCAGCCTCGCTAATCTCTTGCAACAAAGAGCAAGAAGTCTAAACCAGTAGTTGCGGCATATTTTAATTGTACATCAAAAATAATCGCAAGTAATATCTGAATGCCTACATTATGTCCTGGCTAATGAGAGAAAACCACGAGGCAAGCCCTCTCATTCACTTAAATGAAGCTGTCAAAACCATCGAACAGCAAAGAAACCATCAGTGAGCTATCCCGTTCTTGCAGATCACACAGATAACCAGCTACACTGACATTAATGCTTTCATTAGGGGGTAAAATGTGTTGATAAGCTAATGTAGTCACAGTGAATTATTCAGAGTCTTAAATGGGTTGTCCTGCCAGCTGAAACTGCAAATGTCAGTTGCCACTGTTAATGTTTCTTTGCCGTTCATCCTGAAGGTAATTTAGAAAAAGCACACACTTCATGAACTTCACTGTGAACACAGTGGAAGGAGATCAAGAGGAAGAACTCTGAGATTTAACTTTACAGAACAGAAAGAAGTAAAAATCCCCCCCCCCTCCCCAACCCCCAACCCCACCACCCCAAATTTCTTCTCCTGCCCTCCTCGGCCTCTCTCTCACCGTTGATGATGTCACCTCTCCTGAGTAAGAGGCTGGGAGTCTTACGTAACACGGGACAAGGCTGTGTATGCTCCGGGGGGGGGTTGGGGGGGTTGGGGAGAGGGCACTTAGGGATGTGTGTGTTTGTGTGTGTGTTTGTGTGTGTGAGTGTGCATGCGTGCAAAATTCTGCCTCGCTCCCTTCGCACTGATGATATAATACTTTCAGTCCGTTGTCATGGAAACGAACAGGCACCACTGGCTGGATTTGGCATTGGGGGTAAGATGACGAGGGAGGGGGTTGTCTAACTGCATTTGGAGATTTGGACGGCAGGCTCTTATTTGGATTGCACTGCATGCCTGTTTGCATGTATGTATGTGTGTGTGCGTGTGTGTGTGTGTGTGTGTGAGATAGGGAGAGAGAGAGAGAGAGATTGTCTGTGTGTGCAGTAGCTGTTTTGCTGCTCTGATGACTTAGCATATTATATTACAGTTTGGTACAGAACAGAGCCAACCTCTGGAGTAAAGGCTCAGGAGAGGATTTCACTGTGTGTGTGTGTGTGTGCGTGTGTGTGTGAGTGAGTGAGTGCGTGTTTGTTTGTTTGAGGGATAAATAAACAGACAGAAAGACAGAGAGGGAGAGACAGAGCAGTGAAAAACACACTATAATATATGTGACATTTGAAATCATCGTATTAAACACTATCACCATTCTACTGGGTCCATCACTCAAACATAAATCTGACTTATATATTCACTGATCACACTGCCCGATGCACACTGCCTGGATCACTTTGAAGCTGGAATCAATAATTCTGATGATCACCTTAAATGACTGTTCAAGTTTGTGTCAACATGGTGTCTTATATTTAGGGCTGTACAAACTGTCATTATTCAACTTTCTAAGCTTCTCCTGGGGTCTTTAAACAAATATCTAACTTCATATTTTCAGTAAACAGCTCCAGAATCCAGCTTGACTCCAAGTTTTTATTCCTCCAGAAGCTCTGTGTTTCACCTGACTCTCTCACGGGTGCACTCGCCATCAGCTATCATGTGTCTGTCCCTCCACTTTGTTGACATCACACAATAAGTACAGCAGCTTAGCAATCAAATGCTGATTTACAAAACTGAATGTCATTGTTATGAATGAAGCTTCAAACAATTTGGCACAGTTCCTCTTCTGTTCACAGTTTTGATAATACAGCCGGCAACACTGTTCTCACCAAGCTAATTGCAAAAATTCAAAAATCTGATGGGGTAAAAGTTTAACAGAGTTATTTAAATCACGTTGCTTTGACATAAAACCCAAAAGTGAGCATGTGCAATGTTGAAAATATTTAACACTGGCTGTAAACTGTGATGGATGGATTCCCAGACATTGACAATAGTTGTGGCATAGCTGTGAAGTTGTGCTAGTATTAGCTGATTAGCAAAAGCTGTTAAATTTATGCTACACAGTCACTGGATTCCAGTTGACTAGGAATACCCAATCATGCAGGTGTATATCCCAGCATTCATCACCATTACTGTAATGATATGCTAATGTCAAGGTTGTTTGGTGTCGCAGCTGCCTGTACGCTGTCTTAAATCAGGACTGGGGCCCAATGAAAGTTGATCGTGTGATCTTCAGTTCATGTATGAGTTCATTAAGTCTTCAAGCAGAATCTTCTTTGCTGCTTGGACTCTTAAAGAGCCTTTTTCTAGCAAAGCTAACTGTGCAGCCATTTGCTAAAAAAATGGTCATTTCATTAATGTATCTCTGACTGAACCCAGTAATTGAATTAATGGCTTCCTGCCATTGTTAACAATATTGACCAAAAAACACAAAAATAAGAGCCTTGGTGTGATAAACAAGAAGTACCTTTGACTTGGTGTCATACTGAATTATTCACCGTTATAATATAAATGCTCTGGATCCCACAATACACTGATGGAATTAAACAAGGGGGCAGTTTTTATACAGTAAAATGTCACGGTGGAATTTCATTAGCAGATCTGTGAGTGCCTTGCTGGTGATGAACAACAGTTTAATATGCCATTAATGAATTCCCTGCTAACTCACTCCACACAGGGGTGTGAAGCACTATGGATTTGCAATACATCTGTGCTCTCTCTCTCATCAACTGGAAGCATTCCAGCCAATTATGAATGCAATGATTCTGCATCTTGTACTTCTGGCTAATTATGCACAGTGGGAATGTTTTATTTTCCTCTGTGTGTGCGTGTGTGTGCAGTCACTGTGTGCTTTCCCTCTGTAAAAAACAACACGGAAAATATCTACTGAATGATGTGATAGTGAACATCCCGAAACAGCGTCTGGCTGTAATTACATGGTGTTGTTATTTTGTTTAGCTGTGAGGTTGAAGCACAGTGAAAAACAATGATGTCTGATGACTGATTTGAAAGGATGAACTGAAACGGCTTGAAATGTTTGAACCTTCAGTAATCAGAAGGGAAAGTTAAATATCATCTGACTGATTTTATCCTTTTACATCTGTTTTGTTAATTTAACTGTTCCTCGAAGAATCAATATCCGTCTGATCACATTTTAACATCATAGAAGCCTAAATCTCTTGATAATGGAATAAAAGACATGCCACAGCTGGCATGCACACTTATTTTGTATCTAGTCAAAGGGAATAAGTTCACTGAAGCGCAGCACAATCGCCTGAAAAAAACAGCAGCCCTGACTTTCCTCCTGATTTAGAAAACAGAATAACACTGGCTTTACTTAAGCTGTGAGGTGAACAGCCCCTCGGCTGTCAGGAAACAAACTCGTCTATAAACATCTATAAGCACTTTTTTGGTAGTCCTTAAATCCGCATAGCTTAGAATTATAAAACAAACAGAGACTCTGAATTAGTCTGCATGAGAGCGGTGTGCTGCTAACGAACACACAGTGCTGCTGCTTAAATCTTTGCATCTTTTAATATCAAGACAGAAAAAAGGAAACAGAAAAAAAAGCTGCTTGCTGGATGAAAATGACAAATATCATAATACCTAAAAATAGCTTCTCAACTTCAGCCTCTAAACCATATGGCTGGAAACAAAGCATTCTGGGAGTTTGGCTCGACTGGGGTTGGGAGGTAGAGCAGAGAGAGCAATTAGAGTTTTCATGTGATGTTTAACACTCACACGTTCTCTCACACAGACGGTAAAAGAGGTTTCATTCTCGCTGATGTCACACAGAGTCCTGGCTGCCCCTCAGAAGGGCAGCCGTCATGTGAAGCTGTCGACGCTTTAATGGCGCTGGGACAACAAAGAGCAACAGTACGGACCATAACAAAAACAACCAGAGGGATGATGGCACTCAGCATAACCAAAAAATAAATATAAAAATAAAAAAGGTGATTAAAGTTGCATTTCCCACCCTCAGGGATCCGTACAAGCTCATCCCCGTGTACATCTCGTGCATATCCTCGGCGCACGTGGAGGGCTGGGGGCCTGTTCTGCACATGCTCAGTGGGCGATGCTGATGCGAGCTGACACATCGCATGTCGTGAGCGTAGTTACCGTGCTGAGTAATGTGACATTTAAGGACTCCCGCTTTTTTCCTTCCTTGCACAGTTTGTAGCATGCACACACTAAGCCCCAGCAAACATCCATACATACACATACGCAGATGAGCTCACATGCACACATATACACATATATCACGGGTCCAGCTCCCTCCAGCTGTGAAGACATTGTTTCAGTGAGGTTTGAGTATGACAAAACACTCACAAGTTCATGACTCTATGTTTATTATGTTACATTTACCCTCTTTCTTCTCTGTGTAGTCCATGATTTCTTGCTGGATCTGTGAGAAAATTTGATGAGATCCACTGAACACTGTTCTACTGCAATGACAGAAATCAAATAATCTTACACGAATGGTGTTTAAACACTCTATGTGAGTGTTACAGAAGAGAAACATTATTAATAAGTGCGCAGCTGCAGTTAGAGGTTAAAGAAGATGGATTGCGAGTGAACAGTGGACCGAGAAAAACCTAGACAGGAGTAATGAAGCAAGCGATTTCAATTCAGATTTCACTGTTGAATAAATCTGTTTTTCAACAATTTGTGTCTTATTCTTGGCCACAATCCCTACAACAAAAGTGAGAAAGAACAGTAAGTTTGCAAGAAAAGAAAAGGTTATTTCAGTGCCATCTATCATTTGAGAATGAAGGGAAATTTCACTGTTGCTGCCCTGAAACTATTTGTTTATATACTACATTCTATATATACAATATATAAAACTATTATTAACTATTAACTATTATTATACACTTAAGCTTATTGTTGATTTTATACTTTTTCGTCGACATACAATATAATTATCACTTATTATTATCACAACTTTCGCTTTGGCCCTTGTGCATACATTTTGGATGCAATTTCCCAATAAATTTGTATTAACCAAAGGTGTGGTGGCCTTGTCCCAGTAATAAATGATTGAACATTTCAATATTTAGTCATACTCATTGATAAATGACTCATAAAAGCAAGATGTTTTATAAGTTGCTAGTGTTTTTAAATGAATTATGTCACTACAGCTGTGAGAAGTGGCCTCCTGTACAAGGCTAAGGTAGCAACGGACCGCTCCCTGTTGTGACTGTGTAACAGTATTCACTGTAAGCTTTAAGCTGGACATTGCCCAAAAAGAGAGTTCATTTGATTTTCATTTAATGGCTGAGTACTTCAAATAAAACTAAATAAAGACGGATATACATGACTTCTAAAACACAAAATGACAGAGTCAGAGCAATGCCACAATACCAAAACCTTTCTTTTTCATCGAAAGATTCAGAAAATCTCTTTCTAAAGACAGAAATGCGTAAAAGATCTCTTCTCTGGTAAAGGTGGACGCTGACATTTATTTAATGGGGTCATGTCATACAGTCTTTGCTTTCTACTCCACAATATGTTAGAAAAAGTTTCCAAACTAACCACATCCGGGGTCATCCTGCATGTTACCTCTACCAGCACATCAGCAAGGATAATCAGCGTGACAAAACTCACAGGGCTAAGTTTTGGCACAACCTTGGCCTTCAATATAAGCCCGCTGACTCAATTTTAAACAATGTACATCACCATGGTAACACAGGCACCACAGCTTACTCTGGAGCAGTTTAAGTTCAGTCTATTGAATCCATGTATAAAACTCAACCACTCATGATTCATCTCTGTGGAAAAATGGCACCACTGCTGCATTTAGATCAGATGAATGAGGAAATGCATTTTAGAGCTGCAAGGAAATACTATAGTACTACATAACTGATGAAGGGCAACAATGATTCATTATAGAAGAGATACATGTTTGCAGCATTCCCAGGGCAATTTCTTGCTCTTGCTATAAAAAAAACTGCTTCCAAGAAATAGCATGCATCTCACAGAACATTATTTGAATATCAATAATGAATAAGTTTTGGTCTGCAATGACATTTTTCATATGAGAGACTGAAGGAATACACAGAATGTAGGCCTACCCACATTCTCATTATCACAGCATGAGGCCAGCTTAGTGAATAGAAAATCTTTTCATATTTGCAGTGTGGTGACACAGCACTGCATCAACGGTTTGAACACTGGGCTTTAATGGACAGCATTAATAAGGCTATTAACTTCCATACTGACATTGTCTGCACCGTTTTCCTTCAGTGCTCTACAGCCTTTATGTAACAATAGTACTTTCAGACTTTCTGACCAAACTGAGCAATTGAGCAAGAGGAGCACTGCTAATAGACAGAGCAAAGACTCAAGGATGGCTTTGACACACTTCCAATAGCTCTTGTAGATCTTGCTGCAAAGACAAGAGTCAGCTGAGCCGTAATGTAACACACCGCTGGTAAAGGGCACCACTGAACACCATCTCTCTGGGTACAGAAACCAAATAATGCAACCACATCAAGTCTGGGGGTAAATTTGCTCCACCTGCTTAATGTGAAGATGTATTGTCTAACAGCACAATGACCTGAAAAAAAGTTAGAAGAGGAGAAAGTGTGGAGGAGAAAAAGTCAAACTTTAGAGGCCTAGTAATACCCTTGACTTGAAAATCATGAAAAAAAACCCCTGCCTAATATCTGAAACAGCCATTCAAAGATGCATCCTACCCAGCTTAGACAAACATGAGTGAAAAAAAATGGGTGAAATTTTCAGAACCTGTCCTTTTGTTTTAGCTGCTCTCGTCAAGCTGGCAAATGTGAAAGTTGAAGATTCTGTCTGAGGGAAACATCCTCTCTTTAGCTGACTGCCTCATGTCAGTTTATAGGTGTTGATAGGTTTTTAAACTTTACAGTTTTTAACCAGGAATCTTAGTATTTGGATAAAGCAAATGGCTTCAAATCTAGTATTATTACTGATATCAAATCTAGATTCATTACTGATGAACATTTAGGCAAACATGGGTCTAGGATCAGGCTCGGTGTGGCCCTGCTGATTAAAGTCAAAGTTAATATGATTTTCATTAGCTGACATTTCCAGCAGTAGCTTTCCAGGACAGATGTTGTTAATCAGCTGAACATCCATCAGTTATGTTTATGTTTAGTTAAATTATGCAACTACTTTTCTCACTTTGATCAGGACAATAATTCAGTTTAGCTGTTTACACGCCTACCCCTCACTAGTTTTGACTCCCTGGTCTATCATTTAGGAGTAGTGGACGTGTCAGTCTTCATCAAAGCCTCCCAGCTGCTCAACTTCTATGTGTGAGCTTATTTTTTGGATAAGGCAATCGGACAGATTGAAATATTCATATCAAAAAGCAAATCAAACAACTTATCACGACTCCCTCCCTTTTGTGTGCAACTGTTTAGCACATTGTGTTGGCTGGTTTGGTCAGGCAAAGGCAGGGGAAGGAATTGCCTTTGCAGAAAACATCGCATGTAGATTTTCTGTTTTTTTTTTTTCTAGACTATCAAATTTATGGCCTTTCTATTTTAGATATACGAAACAGAATGTTCATCAAGTTCAAAATAAACAGTGAATGAAAAGAATGGTGAAGAAGTAGCAGGTCAAAAAAGTTGACAATGACCATGTAATTTCTCCCTCCCTCATATCTTGTCAATGCTCCATTTATGTAATAAAAGTATAAAATGGCAAAGATGCCAAAATGGTAAAAACTATGCCAAGCCAAGGTACCTGTAACCTAAAAAGTAGTGTAACTGTATCGCTACTCAGTGTGATTTTCCAGAAAAAAAATTTGTGTGGAGGCCTTTATGTCCTCTCAAAGTCTTTGTGAAGCGGCAGTAAAGGAGGATGTTCGTGGCCCTCAGGAAACAGCCTCAACATCGCTCACAGTCACACCAGCAGGATAAATCTTTAAAGGCGTGTCGAGCCACTTTTGCTGCTGGCAAACAACCTGAGCTCTATAATTCAGCAGGGGAACTGGGAAGCATTTCCTCTGTATGTGGGGAGAGATAGAAAAGAGACAGAGAAGAAATCAATGAGCAAGGAAATGAGGGAAAACAGTGACGAGAGACGAACAGAAAGTAATATTGGCTAAATGTTCTATCTACAGAAGATTAAGAGTGAGAGTGGGAGAAACAGGCAGGGAATCAGCGGGAGCTGCTGTAGAAGGGACTCTTGGACTTCGCTGAGCTAATTGCTGTGATGGATTGGTCTTATTCCCCTGAGGATGGTGCTCCTGCAATAACACAACAAGATGACTTTGCCAATCTGCACGTTCGGCAGCTATGAAAGAACTTTGCCACCATCCGTAACTGTTAATATAGTTGTTGTCATTGTGTTGGAAAGGCAGCGGCAGCCCACTCAGAGCTAATATTGTAGTACGGCAGAATTGATTTCTCAGAGGAAATCATTCTGGGAGCTCCTCGGGTCAATTTTGCATTTGATTAGTGGAGGTCTATTGTTGAGGTATTAGGAAGTGATCGTTCTTCTGATTTGATTAATTCATCAGCCGTATTATGGCGACGCTTACTTACTTAAGTCTGGCACGCGGGGAGAAACCAGGAGGCTGCCCACGTGAAGTGAGGCAAGCATGAACAAACATACACACATAAGTGCTCGCACAGAGTGAACCAAATCGTCACACACACACACACAAACAAACACACACAACTACCTACACACTGCAGAAACCAGGGCCAGCACCCTCGCATTAATCAATACTATTCTTAATGAGGCTCAACTCCAAACAGTTCAACTGGCAAACACACGCATGCGCCTCACACACCACATTTCTCACAGGGAAGCCCTGATTAAGTCATAGCTGCCTCTTTTCCTAAAATGGAGTGTTGCGTCGGAGCTGAGCTGTGCCGAGAAGAGATGAGAGGATCTTTAATAACGGAGGAGGAGGAGAGTCTCTGGGGAAAGACCCCTGCAGAGAGTAGTCACACGTACAGGGTACAGAGACCACTATCTGTGTGATGGCACAGCCAATGCTTCTGTGCACAGAGCTGCTCAGGGGGTTACATTAACCACCTGTGTTTGCAAATGTGACTGAGAAAAGCCCTGAGAGATGAAGATGCATCTGTGATGGTGTGTGTATTTGCATAGAACTGATGGAGGAAAATAGGGTGTGTGGCTGTATGTGTACGAGCATGGCTGTGTGTTAAAAAAGATATTTTTCATCAGGTTTACTCCAGATGAAAACTGCAGTTTAACTAATCTCCTCATTGCTTAGACACCTTTAAAAGTAATTTTGTCCACCATATTTTTGGGCATCAGAATACACTGTGACCTTGCACACTAGACTTGCGCAACAAGGTCCTGAAAATGAACAACACTTGTTTTGAATGATAAAGGAAAGGTCAGGAACATGACAGAGAGTACTCTTTGTGTATAAGATTACTTATGTTCACCTCCACAACTGCACACACACAGTGAAAATGTCGCACACACAAATTGACAAACTTTATTTGACATTTTTAGCTATTTGAAAACCTCAAGGGGGCAGAGGCCGAGAAAATAAGGACTGAAGCTACGAAGATGTAACCATTCTCAGCCGCTGTGTCCTCTCTTTTTTCCTTAAATGAAAAATCACAGATTGACAGAGGGGGAGGCCGTGAGGGGGGGAGTAAAAACATGTCTGGAATCAATAGAAGCAGCAGGTTGCTCACAATTAAAATCAGGGAGGGAAACATAATGTCGGATATGATAGCTTGTTCCATGTGTGGATGGGAGGGTGAAAATTAGCAATGAGGGCCTTTCTCTCTCCCTCTCTGTCTTTCTCACAGTCTCTCTCCCTCATCTTTCAAGCACTTGATCAGCAGGACTCTAATTTCAGGCAACAATCAGAGAGTGCCTCCGCCGTGATGCATCCTCCCAGAACACAGAGCTCATGTTGGGATACTTCCTCATCAGCCAGGCTTGTGCTCTGCCCTGTGACTGGCAAGCTGCTCAACATACACACACCATCGCAGAAACACACTAACGTGCAGTTATTTGTGCCAAATCGGGATCACGCATGTAACCAGTTGATAAGTCATAAAAATGTTAATAATCGATTTAAAGTTTATTATGTATTAAAACTAGTATTGTCACTGGCCAGTTGATTGGTCCAGCACTTTAGTTTTGACTGGAATATCTTAAAAAAAAATTGGAATGATCACCACGGACTTTTGTTTACCCATTCAGAGACCAAGGAGGATGAATTCCATTGACTTTGTTGATCTTCTGACATTTCCTCAAGTGCCACCATTACATTGACATTTTTAGTAGGTGCTTTCCTGTCAAGTTTTTTGGCCCTGAGTCTCCAGATTTATAATTCATATTTACCTAAAAGTTAATTAAATATACAGGATATCTGGAACACTGAAAAACTGGTGCATTCTTTTGAATTTGGCACACCTTCTCTTCACGAGCCTCAGGTCCTGACACAACACGCTGATGGCTGGTTGTCAGCCAGTGTTGAACCATTGGTGAATGTCTATCACTTTAGTTTTTGCAGGATGAACTATTGGTTCCAGTTGGCCCTTGATGGCAGCTATTTCAGCTGATTCAGCAACAAATTATTGGTGAAGGCCTTCAGAGCAGACACTCTAATTGGCCAATAGTAAGAGTTTTGGCTCAGGGTGACTTGACTGACAGGTTCCTTCAACATGTGTAAATGAACAGGAAAGAGCTGTGCAAAGTTTTTAAAGCACAGATTTCACCTCCACCATCAACAGATTAAGGAAATGTGCGTGTGTTTTGCCAGTGGCTGCTAATGTCATCACTTAAGGAATTAGATTTGTGCCAAAATAAGTCAAACAAAACTCTTTAAATATCAAACAAAAAATGGGAAATTGAGAGAAAATAAAACTCACTAAAACAAAAACAACATCTTTAAAGTAAAACTTCTAATTTGCAAATAAATTACTCATGTAAAAGTGTAAATTATTGGTCTTTAATTTTTTGACATTATTTTATTTACCGTTCCCTCTGTTTCGTTCTCAATGATCAGACTTTCTCTCTCTCTGCCGTCTTTGCAGCTACGCTTCAGTTCTCTCATTTCTGGTGTGGGGGATTTTTTGGGGGGTTTTTTTGAACGACACTTCAGTGACCTCAACAACAACACACTGAGAGGTTACTAATCTGTTAGTATTCATATTTACATTGTCTGTGTCACACTAGACATTCTATTGTTTTGGTTTGAGTTGGAACTAACACTGACTGGCAAGCTATAACGATCGCTAGCTAGTGAAGTAACTTCAGCCTGTTAGTGCAGTCAGTTACTGTCACAGGTTTCATTTGACTTCTTTTGGCACAAATCTGATTCCATCATCACCAGCCTGTAGCTGAGATAAGATGTGGAGAAAAAAAAAAAAGATCAGGCAAACTAACGTCTCTCCAACTCCACACACCCCTAACTGTTTCATTTTCAGACTCGTAGTCTTCAGCCTCAACCACTCCTGACTCTCAGTGTGTCATCACTTAAGGTGCTGACTCAAAGTGACATTCCTTGAGGCAGTTTATCAGACATCACACACCTCCCTCAGGGGACAATAAAGACATTATACATTTTTTTCACTTGAGCAGTAGTACTCTTCAGGTGGAAGGAATTATCTATTACAGTTGTATTTTCTTACATTTTACAGATTTAACTGTTTTTTTAAATAAAACATACATTTGGGTGCTAAATATAACCAACAAAGTGTGCACACTCTCACCCTACAGTCCAGATACATTGCTTCATCCTTCCTTTCACACATTCACCATCTTTGTAAAACATGCACATTCTTCCCTCTCAAAAGTCAGATGAAGAATGACTGATTCTTTGCAATGCAATGGTTTTGTGTGTCTCATGCCAGTGACATGAGCAGGAATCAACTCAGCAGACCAAGACTTTTAGCAAATAGAGGACTTTTTAGCAAAAACCTTGAGGTTCTCAAGAGGGTGGCAGAAGCTGAAGCCTTCGGGGTATGTTCTTTAAATTTAGCACAAGAGGAGGAAAGAGCAGCTACTGTATAATAAGCAGGATAAGAGAATGAGTTGAACTTTGACCCCAGTTCCCTTTATAGATGACAGCAGCGACCTTGGGAGGGTGAGAAAGGAGATTGATGATGGCCATTTTGCTTAATGAGCTCACGAGAGAACCAGCCCTCCCTCTGAGGGAAGGCCAATTGTCTTCCACTCAAGGCAAAAAAGATGTCACTGTGATCTGCAGTGAAGTCACCTCTCCTCACTCCACCTTGTACATATCAATCATAACATCTCTAAAAATAGCAACAGATATGGGTGATGGTGAGAGTTTATGGATGCATATGGATTGCCCCGATGAAAAACAGGATTGAGTTCACAAGACATCGTTGTGTTATGACATGAAAGCAGTTTTTGATTTGAACGTCGCCTAACTGTAGTTGATTGTAACCTTTTATTCGAACCCTGTAATTTTAAACTTTACAAACAAGATGCCAAAC
Source organism: Acanthurus leucopareius (assembly GCA_029814765.1). Lineage (NCBI taxonomy): Eukaryota > Metazoa > Chordata > Actinopteri > Acanthuriformes > Acanthuridae > Acanthurus > Acanthurus leucopareius. Next base: position 1,233,986 of record JAQMCX010000044.1, on the reverse strand, counting down.
AAAAAATGCTTTGGCACCCTCACACGATATCTTTTGAACAGAAGTCGCTGGTTGATGATAAGATAAAAAGGTCACCATGGAAACAGGGATTTTTTTTTCCCTGAGATGTGGCCACAATGGGGAAAAACATGACGGAAACACAGAGGAAAAACAGGAGAGATGAAGGGAATGTATGTGATATGAAGAGGGAGGGCTGGATGGAGGTGGAGGGAGGGAGAATGTTGCAGGGTCCTACAAACATGAAATGGAGAGCGACAGCTAAAACCGCTGAGGCAACCAGAATCTCTACGCCTGCTGTAGCCCGTGCTCATGGGAAATTATCTGACCTCACAATCATCTGACCCACACCAGGAAGCAAAAACAAGGGGGGACAGGAGAGGGTAGAAAGACAGAACATGTAGGGTGATCATTTGTTTCCCACCTTTGCTGTACTTTTTTTCATATCCTCCACTCTGCTCTAGAGGAAAGGAGGGAAAGAGGAGAGAGGGAGGGGAAGAACACTTGGGTGTCCTCTTTCTTTCATGCTGTCTCCATCTTACCTGGAGCAGTGCAGTTCTTAGATCCTTCAATGTCCATTTCCTCCAGGCTGCCGTTGTCCATTTCCTGCAGTAGCCTTCTCCCTCCCCATCTCTCCTGGTCCTCACTGCTGTGGCTGGAGACATCGAAACCTGGAACATGGTCATAAAAAGATTCAAGGTTGTTTCAGTGCAGCGAGTTTTCATGTATAAAAAACTTAAGTCTGATTACTTAAAAAGTTGAAACATGAATAAAATATCCTAAATATGTCAAAGTTATGATTTCTATTGAAAACAGCCTTAACAAAGAAAACCCAAAGATTCAATGATAAAAATATAAAAAGTTCATTACATGTCAGGATCCTCAAAGCCTGCATCAGACTGTGTGATGCCAATTTTAATGCAATGCAGATAGTGTGATGAGCATCTGGTGAATTGTATAGCTTTGGTTTAAATACAAAAAAAGAAAACAGCTGCAAGTAGATCATAGATGGCACGACGATATCAAGTCATGGCATCCATCTACACCAGTCTCGTGAAAATACAAAGCAATGAACCTGATTTAATCATGTGCTGCATTCCATGCATTGATAAAGAGGAGGAGGAGAATTTGAAGCCAGTCAAAATGGAAAAGAGGGCAACATCAAATGCTAATTTCACAAATTGGGTTTGAGGTAAATGGGAACTTGAATTGTTTTTTTTTAACAGGAACATTACACCAGTCTATGGCTTCTATGTCATTTCCAGTGTATTCTGATTGCTCCGTTTGTAGACCAGGATCACAGCAGCCGTTTTTCAATTATTTTTTTTAGTTTAGTCAATAAAATGTCAGCAAAATACTTAAAAATATCCTTGTCTGCCTTTCAAGATTATGTCTTCAAAAGCCTTGTTTTATCATTTGCAAACAAAAGATATTCCGTTTGGTATAATATATAATATAATATTTTTTATATATATATATAACAAAATCACACCATGTAGACAACCTAAAACACACAACATGACATTTCCGCCACTAGGGGTCAAAACAATGAAAACGAAACATAATTGCTGTGTGGAGTTTAAAGTAGAACAGGATCATGGGATTTATTGATTTTTTTATGTTTATTTATTATTTATGTATTTTATTTATTTTAAACAGCCACCATAGGAGATGAAAATCTATGTGACTGACTCAAGTGTAATGAAAAAAAGTTTTATTCATGTTACGTTTTGTCACATTTGTTGACATCCTTCTACACTCTGGCGTAATACTGAAAGTTAGTGACAGACGACAAAATGAAACGCATTATTACTGTTATCGAAGTTATGGACTTCTCTGAGTTTGAACTTGGTCGCAAACATTTAGGATATTCTGTAAGTACATTATTTAACATAAAACATAACAAAGATCTTTTTAATCATATCGTTACATATCATACATTTAAATAGGAACATAAATCTAAGTGTGGAAACAGTTTGGAATTTACAGCTTTCATGACAAGGACACATTTTGGCTGGTAGCAAAAAAGAATTAACCAAATAGATTTGATAACTTCTCTTAATACAAAGTGACTACTATGCTCAGCAGAACAATTACACTCATATAGACCAACGCATTGATCATATCTCTTTGGTCAAACTTTACAAAGATCAGTCCACACTTGACAGCCTCATGTAAGGATTCTTGATTCATCTGCTCACTATTTCTTGATCGCTCGGTAAATTTTTAGTTCAAGAAAAAAAAAATTCTTGAAAAAACTGTAATGAAATAACATTAAAACTTCCACAGACACTGAGGTGATGTCTGCAAATGCCTTGTTTTGTCTGAATAACCTAAAGATTTTTCATCTACGGCAAAATAAAACAGAGAACAGTAAACAGTAAAAACCAACAAACTGGAGAAAAATACACAAGAGAAAGTTCACTGTTTTTCCTTGGAAAAATCACAATAAATCGATTCTTAAAACAGTCGTTTGTTACTTGATTTATCAATTAAGTTTAG
>JAQMCX010000044.1:1186853-1231387 GCA_029814765.1 Acanthurus leucopareius | reverse complement strand
CCAGGATCACAGCAGCCGTTTTTCAATTATTTTTTTTAGTTTAGTCAATAAAATGTCAGCAAAATACTTAAAAATATTCTTGTCTGCCTTTCAAGATGATGTCTTCAAAAGCCTTGTTTTATCATTTGCAAACAAAAGATATTCCTTTTAGTATAATATATAATATAATATTTTTTTTATATATAATAAAATCACACCATGTAGACAGCCTAAAACACACAACATGTCATTTCTGCCACTAGGGGTCAAAACAATGAAAACAAAACATAATTGCTGTGTGGAGTTTAAAGTAGACCAGGATCATGGGATTTATTGATTTTTTATGTTTATTTATTATTTATTTATTATTTATGTATTTTATTTATTTTAAACAGCCACCATAGCAGATGAAAATCTACGTGACTGACCCAAGCCTGATGAAATAAAGTTTTATTCATGTTACGTTTTGTCACATTTGCTGACATCCTTCTACACTCTGGCGTAACACTGAAAGTTAGTGACTGGCAACAAAATTAAATGCATTATTACTGTTATTGAAGTTATGGACTTCTCTGAGTTTGAACTTGGTTGCAAACATTTAGGATATTCTGTAAGTACATAATTTAACATAAAACATAAAAAAGGATATTTTTAATCATATTGTTAAATATCATACATTTAAATAGGAGCATAAATCTAAGTGTGGAAACAGTTGGGAATTTATAGCTTTCATGACAAAGACACATTAACATTAGCAAAAAAGAATTAACCAAATAGATTTGATAACTTCTCTTAACACAAAGTGACTCCAATGCTCAGCAGAACAATTACACTCATATAGACCAACGCACTGATCATATCTCTTATGTCAAACTTTCCAAAGATCAGTCCACACTTGACAGCCTCATGTAAGGATTCTTGATTCATCTCCTCACTATTTCTTGATCACTCGGTAAATTTTTAGTTCAAGAAAAAAAAAAAATTCTTGAAAAAACTGTAATAAAATAACATTAAAACTTCCTCAGACACTGAGGTGATGTCTGCAAATGCCTTGTTTTGTCTGAATAACCTAAAGATTTTTCATCAGCAAAATAAAACAAAGAACAGTAAACAGTAAAAACCAACAAAAATACCAATGAAAAATACACCAGAGAATATTCAGTGTTTTTCCTTGGAAAAATCACAATAAATCGATTCTTAAAACAGTCGTTTGTTACTTGATTTATCAATTAAGTTTAGTGTTATTTAAGGAAATTCATCATATTGATAAAGTCACTATATTAATTATTAATGGGGCCTTTTCATTTCTATGTATAAGGTACGTGCTTGCGTTGCTAACATTGTAGCAAAGTGCGTGTCAAGCAATTTTTTTGTATTTCTAATCACCGGGGTCGTCTTCTCTGTCACATTAAAGGTTGATTCTTATGTAATAGTAGGGTAGTGAACAGCTGGAGGAGTGCACCACAGATGTGTCAGTTTAGTTCCTCCCTCCTCCCTCCCTCCCCCTCCTCCCCCCAATTCATACATTGAAGGGGAATTTCATGATTTTCCAAAACAAAATCCTCTTGGGGGGTGGAGCAACAGCGCAGCGCACAAAGTGGGGCTCCCACTGTGGCTACATCTGCACATTCTTCAAGAAAGCAGCAACACCAATGAATTCATTTCATACTTCAGAGAGCCCAGCAGGAGCACTCTGCCCTTTCCACCCTGCCAACCACAAGTCTGGCCTAAGAGAGGGATTCAGATAGAATTAAAAAGCCCAGTTATTCAATAGTCCTCAGGGCATGGCTGAACTTCTCACCTGGCCTCACCTTCACTACACCACACACAGCAGCTACAGCAGCAGTAGTGAGGTTTGCGTGCCAGCCCTGTGCTCTTCTCTCCTTCCCTCCTATCTTTCACTACCTTGCGCTCGGAGAGGAGAAGAAGAAGAAGAAGCAGTGTGGGAATGATTAATGTGCCACTGTGAGGAGGCGTTGAGTGCTGCTTCCAGCTCCACAACATCAAACTCAATTTAGCAGAACTTCATTAAGCGCATCATAAATAATCAACCCTAATTGATATTCCGGCAAGCTGATTAAGAGTTAACAAGAACACAATGGGGACAAGGGAAATGCATTAAATGCCCCGGTGTCGTCTCCTGTTCACCTCTAATTTTGAGCACATGCAGAGAGCAGTGCTGTTGCATTTCCATGTCACCAGGATACGCAGAGGAGAGCAGGGAAGCTTAAGAATTTAGTACCACTGATGATGCACAAATCATGAGTGTAGGAATATTCATGCGGGCCTTCTGTCCATGGGAAGTGATAAATGCATCTCACTTTAGCTGACGCTGACTCAGTAATTAAGTGGAGTGTTGGGGGCAAAGTCAAAGAGATAAAAAAAAAAAAGAGAAAGAGAGGAGCATGTAGGCATCATGACAAGTGGTACAGATGTTTGCTGTTAGGAAGCAATGCACTTATTATTTTTTTCAGGGTTTCATCTGATTGCATTTGGGTGATTTGGGAATGATAATCATTCAACAAACTTGCCAGTGCAGTGCTGGAATAAAGTTAGAGGTAGGGAAAGAGACACTATACAGCGGCTGACAGTAACCTGGAGAGGTGTAGGCCTATACCCTGGGGCTCATTGCCCTGATTTCACCACTCTGCAGTGAAAACACCTGAACATAGCCTCTGCATCCCTCCCCCCTGATAGTTTTCCATATATAAAGCTCATATGGATTCCCAGTATAGCAAACTGTGTATCTGTATGACAGAAGACACCTTGATGTTCTAATGAGGATGTTTCAGGTCTTTCTTTGGTTTTAATATTTAGACATGATATAAAAATTCATGTACATCTCATCCTTGTAAATGACATTTCACATAAGTTTTTTTTTTCTTTCTTTTTTTTTTGCTCCTGTTCCAGACACATGACTTCAAGAACATTTCCGAAAGAATATTACAGAACAGAACTTTTACTCTCTACGTGAGCAGGTTTCTCACTAAATAAACAGTGTCACCATCTACTCTTAACCATACAGTTAATTCATACATTTAATTGAGGTGCCACATTATAAGTCTCCTCAGCAAAATGTAGAGTAATGTGTAACGTTAGCTTAACAAGTGATGACGGGAAGCCGCTTCAGAGCGCGAGGCTTTTCACTGCACTGATGTGCATGTCTGCTTCCCACCAGCCTGCACTGCAGCTCGGTGTTAGGGGACCAAAACTGACCAAGTGTGGACGTTTGAACGGAGAACAGAAGTTACGGGAGCAAACATGTTCAGTTATTACAACAACGGACTAACTGCTCGCTGAGAGGGGGCACTCGGCTTCCCTCCCCCCGGTAGGCTATCCCAGCAACCCCTGAACGGGAGCTGAACGAGCGTTTGAATCCTCACCTGAATTTTCCGCTAAGTAGGAAAACCCCTTCACGACCAGGAGCAAGCCGCCGAACAGGCAGATCTGTATTAAAACCAACTCCTTTCGCCGTTTCCGTCTCGCTTTCACCTTCTTCTGGTTCGGCATCACTTGCGCCGGCCGATTCCAGAGTCGGATACCCGGCAGAGACATCCCGTCTACCGCTGCCACATCCATGCGGATCCCCGAAGTGGAAATAAATAAATAAATAAGAACAACCTCCTTTTAATTCCCAGGAAATTCGATTTAACTCTCGGGAATAGGTGAAAAAAAGTATAGGGGAGGGGTTTCAGGGTAGTAGGGGGAATGTTAGAAAGAGGAAAAAAAAAAAGAAAAAGTTGAAAATTGGTACTGCCGGGATGCTGCGAGGGCTGTTTGACGAGTAACGGCGAGCTTCTGGCGGGTAGAGCCGGATTTTGCTTCTTATGTCATGTTGAAATATGGTTTGGGAAGAAGTAAGAAGGAGGACTGCTGCACGAGCCCTCCATGGATGCGTCCGTCTAGTGAGCGTGAGCGAGAGCGAGGGAGAGGTGAGAGAGGAGAGAGAGAGAGAGAGAGAGAGAGGGAGGAGGGGGAGAGGAGGGGGGCGAGGTAGAGAGGGAGAGAGAGCGAGAGACGGGGAGACAGAGAGAGTGGGGGCTGAAGAGGAGGTAGAAAGAGAGGGAAAAAGGGTGAGATAAAAAGGAGGATAAAGGAGGGAGCGAGAAGGAGAGAAAGAGAGTTGGGGAGGGAGGGATGAAGAGGTAGAGAAAATGAGGGACAGATGGAGGGATGGAGAGTGAGGGAGAGTGAGGGAGAGTGAGGGAGAGAGAGACTGTAAGGAAGAAATTGAGATGAGGATGAGAGAGAGACAATATGAGAGAGAATGTAAGAGAGGAAGACAGGGTGATGGAGAGAGCGCGTGGGCAGGTCTCCCAGGTCAGAAAATCAGAATATTTTCTGATATTTAAGCTCACTGTAAAAATAATTTCAGTAAGTATGTTCAAGTAAATTTCTACCCACACAATACTTGTTATTCTACTTTTTGGTATTTTATTTTTTTAAAAACATACTATCAAAGTTAATTTTTGACCATTAAAGTTGCATTGTTTGAATAGTTTTTGCTGACTCAGACAATGCAACAAGCTGCATGACACAACAATGACATTTTATCACCTCATAAATTTTCATATGCTGAACGTGTTGGCAAACAGTTGCCTAATTACATCAGACAGACTTGAAGTAACAGTAGAGTTTATTTGGATTGGTCTTACTGGTTGCCTGAAATGTGTAAAAATCTGAAATTTACTTTTGTATTAAACTCTGGCTGCTTGGAAAGATGTTGTTCTGTGATCAGCAGCGAGGTGTTAACTGTGTGTGATCTGTGATGCTGACTTGGTTGGGTGTGTATCGGGTTTATCTGAGCTGTTTCAGTGAGACCAGCTGCTTGCTGCAGCAGGACACCAGCTGAAAGATGCTCTGAGCTGAGGAGAACTGTGGTCAGGTGATACTTCTCAGTACTTTTGTTTCTGAGAGCATCTTCTCTCACATCATATACAGCTATCTTTCTGTTGTTAATAAAAAAAAAAAACATTGATTAGTGCAGCTTCCATCTAATTTAAATATTCAGTAAGCGCATTTAGAACATATTATAAGGTGGATGTTCTTGTTTTGATTTGCCAGTCAGTAATTAAACATTTATTGAATAAAAACACATAAAGTTCATTGAATCCACTCGGTTGCAGTGGTAGGCCATCACAGCAGTAACTGACCAGTGACAATGATCCTTGCTGAATGGGAGAATGGTTCGGTTATGTGTAAAGCTTCCATGAATGAAAATGTGTAAAGTGATGCAGAGAAAGTTCCCCTTCCTCCATTAAAATAACGCAGAATATGTATTTGTTTCAGATTACAATTTCAATAGCTGCAAGAAAAAAACCTTTACCATATGTGATAACTTACATTTGTTTGGCACAAATAATGCACTTCAAGTTGGCTAAAAAACACACAGATCATCTCGAAAGCACTTTTACAAAATCATTGTCTTTGGGGTAGCCAAAAGTCCTCCAAGTAACACACCACAAATTAAATACATTTTACACATGTTAAGCATATTAATATACCTCACTGCTCTTGTTTGACTCGGCAAAAGATGTTCATTGATGCATTTGGTTCATTTTGATGTGCTTCTTCAACAAAAACATTGGAAACATCATGCATTTGACAAAGAAAATACATGAAGGGTATTTGAGTGAAAGGAAAAGTGAAGATCTTATTTGAAAACTGTTTGCTGTTTAGTCAAAGGGAGAAAGATGTGTGCCTTTCACTGCCCTCTTCTGGGAATGTCTATCATTGATATACATTAATGTAGGCAAAATACAGCGCTCACGCTCACTCACTAACAGACTCCACTGAGGTGCTGTAGCTTTAAACTATCAAACTGAGTGAAAAGAGGCACTGAAATTCAGTGCAGCAGCCTCTACTTGATGGAAATTACATACTGTGTTGCTGAATAACAACATAAAGTTTTACTTCTGAGCCACAATTGATGTTCAATAACCTTCTAAGCTGTTTTGGACTCCTCCACTCACACATACACAAACCCTGTGGGCAGCAGCCAAACACCACACTGATGCCTTCCAGGCCAACTACATCTTCTACAAATAATAACTGCAATAATGTTATCATTATAAAATATGTCAATATCTCAGCCAAAAGTGAATTCCATTGTCCTGTTTCTCTTCAGACATTTGGTCTAAAATAAGAGTTGGACCCCACGCTGCAGCAAATCAATCATCAAGTCCAGGACAGATTAGATGTAGTATTTTCCTTGGTTACACAATAGTAGTTAGACCGTATGGATTGATTTAAGTTGTCCCTTCTTGAACATGTTGTCTGCTCACTCACTGCGTTTCTAGAGACAGGCAATAGATTTCACCGTCTGCCATTTCTGTTTTCTATGTAACGATCTGAGTGAAACAGACCTTGAGGATAATGGATAATACTTTATCCTAGCCTAGTGGGTTTCTTGATTGTCGGGCTTGAAGTTTCATATAAATAGCACTGGAAACTTTCCAGCAAGAATGGAAAAAGTGGTCAGGGCTCTAGGCAACTGGTTTCATTGTGCTTTTTTAACCCTTTGGAGCATGGAGCTTTGACTGATAAAATTGAAGACATGAAGGAAAGGGAAAGCAGTGGATGTGACTGAGAGTTGCTCAAACATATTCTGGAGAAAAACAGGCCATGTTTAATCCACATATTTCAAATAATTTTTTTTCCCTCTAACAAGATAAACACACCACCTATTTTTAAAGCATCACATATGGCAGCAAACTCTAGTGACAATTCACACATGACTGGAGTCTGGAGATTTTTAAAGCTGCCATGAAACCTGGCCTGCCTAACTTTCAAAGCTAGCTCTCACTGAGCATGGAGTTACCAAACAAGATGAAATCCCAACCTCTCAGAGGCACACAAAAGAAAAAAAAAAAAAAAGAAAGAAAAAACGCCAGGGGAAGGAGAGAAGAGGAAGGAGGAGGGGGGCAACAAATTAAATCCAGTTAAATTGTTTTTCCATAGCCAGTGGGTTTGGCAAAGGACTCTCACAAACACACACAAGATGTAAGATAAGTTGTAGAGAAGACAAACCAGACAGTGTGGCTTCAGATGTAAGAGAATGCCTGGAATTTAACCCACTTTCCCATGTCGGACTAACACAGAGCCCACTCCCACTGCCCTGCCCTGCAGCTCAGGGTGTCCACACACATACACACAAACAGCCATGCTGCTTTGAAATACACAGGTGACTCCACACACAGGCAAACCTTGAACATCTGCCCTACTTAACGCTCCCTGTTCTCACCCTGTTACAGCTGTGATCAATTGCAGCCCTCTCAGATGTTTGGTACAGTACATCAATAATCGAAACCCCCCCCTCTCGCTCTCCCCATCTACTTCCTCCTCTTTTACTGTAAAGCCTGTCTGGCATTGAGATCACAATGCAGTCATTGCAGAAGAGAGCTGCAGTTCCAGTCCAATTTGAAGCAGTGCTAAGTCTAGCAAGCTAGCAGACATATTTGGGTCACCTCTTCCCTCTCTGAGAGCTCCCGAGTCTGGGCTACAGCAGCTCCTATCCCTCTCCTGCCGCTCTACACCACAACATGGAGACACCTCAGCTCAGCACCATTGGAGGCAGAGAGAAAGGGGGTGGGGGATATGGTTTGGTTGGCCAGGAATAGCTTGCTGAACTAAAGAAAAGCAAAAGAGCTAAAGTTGGGACAGTATAGATGGGCCAGGTGGTGATGCTGAAAGTAGAAATAAGGACAAGCATCCCTGCTTCTGCATCACATCAAACAAGCATAATAACACTGTGGAAAAACACACAGAAAAGAAACCATGGATTTCTTTTTTCTATTAACATCTTTATAAAGTGGCAACAAAATGTACATTCAGATCTGTCAAGACATGGCAGATAATGCAACTATCAAGAACAATAATTAATGGTTGATGTATTTTTGTGAAACCAAACTCGGTCTCACCATATTGAGTAAGTGTTCAATGACAGTGAAGCACAGCTGGCCGCTCTCCACTGAGGCAAAGTACATGTAATTGAGACAAACTGACTCTTAGTCACTAAGCTGAAGTTACTCGATCTGAGACGTTAAATCGACGACAGCTGATGTGAGCAGTGTGGCACTATCCCTCCCTGCAGTCAAAGGATCATTCTTTGTTCTCTGTGGGTCTGGTTGGGTGATTACGTTTGTTTAAAAGGTTCAGTGTGCATGATTTGGGCTGAACTATCTGTAGTATATGACAGAAATGGACCATAATTTTCATCCAAATATTCAAGTTCGTATTTTATTAGTTTATAGTTACATAAAAATTGTAAAACTGCTGTGTTTTCATGAACCTCTTAAATCTACAGAAAGAGGGGGTCCTGTGGCTGCCATATTGCGGCCCAGAATAGACAAACCAAACACTGGGCCATTTGCTTTTTTAAAAGCAAGTTTCACAGCTACCGTAGGTTTTCCTGCACTCATGGAAAGGGAGGTCAGCAGAGGAATATGCAGTCGCTTGCAATCTTCATCTTCACTGCTAGATGCCACAAAATCCTACACACTGAACCTTTAAGAGACAAACACTCAATTTCTCAGGATTTTAAGGTTCAACTGAAATTTGTATAGACTATATGAATCGGATTTTCATACGCACTGATAAAATTCTTTTGAACACAAAAGGAGAATATGCCTTGCCTTGAGGTACATCAGAAATGCAGATAGACCAAACATAGAGGCACAATGAAAAAAATATGTAGTTTACAAGCTGAAGACAGACTGCCCTTTGTTACAGTACTGAAGAGTAAGGGCCACACCATTAAACTATCTAGTTCTGAAATTTTCAGCTTCTTTTAAAAGCTTTTTTAACCAATTATTATCAAGCTTTCAAATTAAAGGTCGCATTTTCCATAGTAGTTGTTAGTTTGTTACCTACTTTAGCAAGCTAAAGTGCAACACAATACAAGTTAATGCTTGTAGAAGCAAAGCAGACATTAAATATAAAGTCAGTGTAGTCTGTGTTCAAAGTTCAGGGCTTTCTATGCTTTAGTTTCAGCTGAAGCGAGTACCTGCCCTTTGTGTAAGAACTTTGTGTCTGTTGAATGTATTTTCTGTTTTGTTGCTGTGATTTCTGGTTTTTCACATTATGTGTTCTCTTTTGTTGATTTGATTAAAAATTTATTGCCAATTTATTATAAGTTATTTCTTGATGTTTTGTGATTTGTTGTTGTTGTGTTTTGTTATTTTCCTCTTTGTTTTGTGTTATGTTCTTGTGCTTTGTGATCTGTCACTATGATTTGCACTTCAGGGCCACTGCAAATATCTCCCCTTAAGTTTTTTGATTGATTTTTTTCTCAAAAGAAAGCACAGGGCTTGTCCATTAAGAATAGAACCTTTTTGTTATAAATAATTCAGTTGTACCTTAAAACACCCTACATTCATAAAGGTATAATAACCTTCTAAAACAGACTTTACACATGTAAATATACCAGTAATTGTACAATATGTGTGGCTCTTGTGCCTGTACTATTAACCAAGGACTCAGCAGAGTAGCGCTCTAGGCTCAGCAACCATGTCACTACATAGAGATTAAGTGATAACAGCAAACTGTGAGTGAGAAAGTCAGGGAGACCCTACAGAGAAAGATGGACAGAGACACATCCAGAAAGAGACAGAAACGTGGACAGATAGGCAGCAGTTAAAAAAGACAGTGAGAGAGCACAGAAAGTCACTAGGCCACATAGTGCTGCTGAGCCAGTATCACCTGTTTCCTCCCTGTGCCCCTGCGTTTGGTTTTCCTTCACCCAACTCAGAAAACTGGGCATTGTCTTACATGTAGATTTTTTTCCTTTTTTTTACACCAAGCCAGTCCAATGTGATTCTGGAGGAGAGAAGCCAGCAAGGGGATAAATGTTCTGTGACAGGCCAAGAGAATCCTGCTGATTTCCAAACAGGAAGGAGGTCGACGATCAGATGTGAAAGTCACCAAGGATTAAGGCCCATCTAGAGAAACTGAGGTTATTGTGATGTCCTCAGGATGACATCTGCGTGAGAGAAAACAGAAAAGAAACATTTTGGTCTCAGACTCTTCTCATTTGTATTATCAATCAATAAACGCCTGGTTTAAATTGTAACTATGGATTGAACAGCTGCCACTAGGGCCACCAAGTGGCAATTACAAGACTACACATTATGTTTTAAATGAATTCAAATGAACCTATCGTAACACTGCAACATCTACTTTAAACTTTACTGCATTGCAGGATGCTGTTCATACCAGATCAAGTAAAATTGCAGCAGCAAAACTCCTGAGCATATTGAAATGAAAAAAGGGCCTTTAAATGCTTCTTTATTGAATAGTTAAGCATACAAAACAAAACCAAGGGAAACAACCACAATAGGCTGCTATATGTCAAACACAGAAAAACACAGGCAACTGTTAACAAATAAATTAAGCTTTTTGTTTGTAAGAGGGATAATGTGTTATTTCCTTTTCAAAAGTAACACTTTACAGGCTTTGAAGCTGCATCAGTTGATTTTTTTGTTGTTGTAACAATATCAACCTATTTACATAACTAGCAGATGGGGAGCATTCGTGTGAAGTGCTTTTTGGCCACCTTCTCCTTCTGCTTCTCTGTTCTTGTAGGCAAAGTTGTCAGCAGCAAATCTATAAAAAAATAAAGCAATCGTACGGAAAACACTTACAGAGCAAAGTGTGGGGACCGTCTCTGTGTGACATGTGAAAGTTTTCAGTCAGTTCCAAACCAGTTATTTAGTTATTTAATCACTTACTAAATTCAAAAAGTATTAAATGGTGCAGTTTTGGAGAAATTAATGTGGTAATCAAATACAAATTCACTGATTAAATAGACAGTAAAAAGGAAAATTGTGATGAAAATTTTATTAATTTAACTTTACAAAAACAAGAAAGAGGACTGTAGGCTTTATTAAAACTATTATAATATTATAATAATTATAATATATTATAATGTCAGCGGAGGTTACCTCTATCTTTTAAATATACGTCTAAATGTGATGGGGGATTTGCAAACAGCAATTCACAATGTGGGCTGGAAATGGTTCAACTGCCTGACGAGCAGCTTCAATCTTCATAACATTGCAGGAGGAAAGGAAGACCAGAGGAGATAATGGAAGATTGTCACAAATTGCTTATTCTGAGGAAAGCACGCAACGCTCATGTTTAAGTCATGCAAAGCAAACCTTGGGAACATCAATTCCCCCTCTGAAATATGCAGCAACAGAGCCAAGCAAGCAAGCCCGTTGTCTGACATCTCTCTTACATCCAAATTTCCTTTTCCTACCTCTCCTCCCGCCACAGCACGCACATTTCCAGAAGTGCTGTGTGTGCACTCCCTTGCTGCACACACAGAGATAAAAAAGCAAATAACTCTAACTTTTTTTTTTTTGCTCTTCTTCTCTCTCATTGCCCTCTCTTTCCCATCTCCCTTGCTCTGGCTCTCTGTCAGACAAAAAGGCCTTATGCAACAAAGTGATGAAGCTTCCATGTCTTGGGGCACATGTTAACCCAACATGTATTTGGGGATTACAGTTCTTGCCCCCCCGCTGTAGAGAAGTCTGAGATATGATGTGATGCGTGTGTGTGCGTGCGTGTGTGTGCGTGCGTGCGTGTGTGTGGACAGAGCGATTACTGAACAGACAAAAGAGTACCAAATAATGCAACATAAACATTGATGGTGAATTTGAGATGTTTATACTGGTGTCAGAAATACCTGTGTAATATCTGTGTTTAAGTAACTGTACAAATGTATCAAAAATGTGTTTAGATGGAGGAACAGGAAGTATGGCTGCTACTAAAGTGCAATTTGCCAGTTTGATGGCGTATCCGTTAATGTGCATGGCTGCCAGAGAGTTCAAATGGGGAGACGGCTGTGCCACAGGAGCCAGTAGCAGCAGCCTCAGCAGGGAGAGCAGAAGGGACGCGAAGGGAGCAAACTCAATGCCTCCCCGTCTCTATTCTCCCAGAACTCCTCTGTTTTTGCACAAGTAAACAAATACTGAAGGCAAATAGGAGCAACCCGAACCCCTCCTCTCTGCTACCTCATCCCTGCAATATGAACCACAGAATGAGAAACAAACAGGTCTGTCCCTCATGAACGTTGCTGAGTTTCACTGCAATGTCAACAATAACAAAGAGAGCAAGCACAGACAGGAAAGGGGAAGTGGAAAACAGAGATGCTGAGGAGAATGTGAATGTGCCTTTTCCTCTCACTGCACATTTAAAGCTGCCATATTGTACTTTATACCACAGTCTAATCCAAAGAATGGGAATGAACTTATTTTAGGATGTCTGTATTGGTTGACAGCGCAAAATACAAAAAATCTGTTCAGTATCTTGCAAAAAAGCCCAGCTGTGCATTTTTTTAATTATTGTTTCTTTCTTTAGATTCTACAAGTGTTTAGAAGTCTACACATTGTAAAAGATTATTTTTTACTTAGGCCTACATTTTTTTTGGAAAAGCCTGCAGATGACTAAATGAGCTAAAAGCTTCAAAACACAGTGGTACCACTGCCTAAAGCAACGTCACAGTAAAAAGCAATTAAAAAAATTAACAATATTACTAAATGAAATTATCATTTACCTGTGTTTTTTACTTCATATAAGTCTAGATGTTTTCAAAAAAAGGCCACATTTATCTAAAAAAATATCAACATGCCAATTACAGTCAGTTCCATAAGTATTTGTACAGTGACTTTTTTTCATTTTGCCTCTTTACATCCTCAGAATGGATTCGAATTTGATTTAAATCCAGATGTGATTTAAGAGTTAAATTTTAGCTTTAAATCACAACTTTAAACCAAAAGATTGCATTAACCATTTAGTAATAACACCTATTTTATTCACAAGCCCTTCTTTTTCACTGGCTAAAAGTATCTGGAGAAACTAACTTAACTGTAAAGACAAGGATTTCAAATTATCTGGGGTTGTTTCAAAAGGTAAAATTACAAAAATGAGGTCACAGTCCAAATACTTATGGACCTGACTGTATGTTTTTATGCAGCCATTTACTACACTATAGCAAGAAGAGGCTAAAAAAAATCATTTATTAAGGCCATTTAATCTCTGATTAAAAGAAAATTCTGCCTGTTTTGGATTCTCAAATTGTAAGAAATTCAATGGCCACGCAAAAAAAAAAGGTCAATTGTGGATGCAATGTAGTCATAGAAAGGACATTAAATCCAGTGGCCATCTCAGAGACATGCTGGCAGTGTTTACAAGCTTACATGTGATAATGAGGAGGAAAACAGAGAACATGGCATTTTACAGCAGGAGTAATAACAGCGGTCAATAGCTGTTTATGGATGTTATAATGTGGTTTGGACTACATGTTTTACTGGATTGGACCATCCAGACACTGGCCAGTATAACAGGCTGGTTTTTGTCAGGATGTTTTTAATCTGTTCTCAGCTTCTTTCAACGAGTTGAGACTGTCTTTGTGTGTTGACTTTGTTTGCTATTGATCTGACAAAGGTGTTGATTGAACCTGCAGTACTGACTGTATCTTTAAAAGGTTTGTATTAATCTAATCACAACAAGCTAAACTCTCTAATGATGGTCACATGAGAATGCTCTTTAAATAGCACTTCCTTAAAATAACAGAAAAATAAAAACAGAAATCATGCTAAGCTAATGGCTTTGTTGGCAGGCTTTCAGAACCACAAGAGATTAAAGAAGCAGTAATCAATATTTTATATTACAAAGACCATTTAATGCGGTGTGGATTTTCCCTGTCCCTTAATGTAGATATAGGAAGTGTGTGAATGTTACAGGTCAGGAAAAGGACCTCACCTACATATGTGTCACATGCAATGCCCAGTGGCTAGTTTGGAACAATGTCAAACAAAGCAAGCGGGAGCAGAGGCTGGAAATAAGTTTCATTTTAGATTTATGCTTGAAACAAACAAGGCAGATACTCCTGATTGTTAAAGTCTGGAGTTTTTAGTTGTAACTCAGCTGCGTAGGCTGAGGATTTCAGTTGGATTAGAAATGTAACATAAATGTCCATACAACAAGGATTGATAATGGCACAAACAAGGTCAAGGATGGATTGATACTGGCTGTCCCTGACCCAACTTCAAACCATGTTTTATGTTTCAAAATAATTTTGGGTAAAAAATAGACAATGCAGTAACACATTCTTCATTTGTTCAGTACTGCCTCGTTTTACAGTTTGATCCAAATTTGGTGGGCCTCTCCTCTCCCCATTAGCATTTCTAACATAGTAAATGATTGAAGACCTAAAATGACACTTTTTTACAGACACCTGATGTGTTTTTGTGTATTTCTGTGTGCATTTCCTCACCCTGCTGAACTAGGGCTCCCTCTCTGATGACACGTCCCCCTCCGCTCCACTACTTGCATTGGGGTCCTGTTGGAAACGTTGGGCGCCTCTCTCCCTGCTCATATCTGAAGGGCCCTTGGAGCGCGTCTTCTCTTTCCTCTGCTGCTGCTTCTCCTGCTTTGACAGCTGAGGAAACACAAGAAAGGAAATACAGTAAAAATCCATCAACTATAAAAAAGACATTAAAAAATCTGTGGAAATCTCTTAACAGAAGGGGTGAGGCTAAAAACCAACATCGAAAACCCATGACGTTTCATTCTTCAGATGGCAAATTATTAAAAACTGACAAATTGCACATGAATATTACTACACAGGCTAAGAAGCACTTGGAAAACTATTATCTGTGAATTCATTTTGATGCTGCATTAAAAAAATCTAGTTAAGACTCTAACTTTACACCATGCAAAGCAAAGGCAATATATCAACAACGCCAGCAAACACTTTTCTGCACCCGAGCTCATCTGAGGTGGACTGAAGCGTGCTGTGGTCTCAAGTCCACATTTCAAATGGTTCCCGGAAATTATGGACCTCACGTCCTTTGAGCTAAAAAGAAAACCACCATCCAGACTGTTCCCAGTGCACAGTTAAAAAGCCAGCATCTGTGATGATATGAGGGTGTGTAAGTGCCCACTGCACGGGTAACATGCACATCACTGTGAAGGCAACATCCATTTAGATTAGAGTTGTTTTCTTCACCTCAGAGTTGGTTTGTGTTGTTTAATGCCACAGTGGATGTTTGTCAGCTGGTCTCATTTGTTATTGTCAATGGCTCCTCTGCTTTAGTTAAGGTCCTGAAGATGCTTGAGGCTGCAAACGCTTGCAGCCCATTGAATATAACGTGTCTCAGGGCACAGCTCTGCAATGTCACATTGTGTCTAAAGGGGTCTGGTCTCTGACTTGAAACAAAGAAAATTATTGCAAAAACAGCTCATGTGATATTTGTCCCACTAATGTTATTATCTAGTCATTTCTCTTTTTTTCTTTAACACAAGTGAACTTGGAAAATAGAATAAAAAATACATCTTTGGCTGAACTATCATTGCAACCTTATCAGTCTGGGGCTCCTGTGGCTCGGTGGGCTGAGGCACACACCATGAACGTGCTGCGACATGACTTGCAGATCATGACCTTTGCAGTATGTTCAGTATCATCCCAAAGGTCTTAAAACGCATGCAAATTAGTACCACTAATTACACCAAGACAGAGAAACACATCGGGGTAACAGAGCAACACCTGACTGACACCAACATCTGACTTGTCTTCGTGGAAACATGACCACTTCTATTTTCTCCTCATTTTGAGCTATTCTGGGTTGTCATATGATCACTTCAATGAATCTATTGTTGTGACTGCATGCACTGCCTCTCACACACTCCAAACAGCCCTCCCCAGTGCCGTTCAGTCACTATTCAAATCAAACCGGCTCCCACTTCTTTTCTCATTGTATTCTTCACGGTTCATAAAACACCACAACAGTCACGATGAAGTAGGTATGCTACCCGTCATCTGAAAAAGGCTTGTAAACACAGATGCTAAAACTTTTATGGCTGGAGGGTAAATATTTATGAACTAAATGTCATCTTAAAAAATCCAAAGCATTGCATAAGACATTACATTATTCAAAGAGCACGAAAAATTTCCGTGTTATTTCCATCTGAACCCATTAACATGCTGTAGTATCAACTCAGTCCTATTGTCTCCGGTGATGATATAACGTCTGGTAACCAGGGGAGACACATGCTTTTCAACATCCGATTCACTGGACACCGTGAGCAAACATGTAGTATGTGTTTCTTTTTTTGTAGCAAAGCAATCACCATTTCAAACTCTGATTTAGAGCTGCATTCAAATCTAACGTCTAAATCCCAACCGGAAAAATTTTGACCTTACATTAGCATACATTATATAACATCTGTGTGTGTTGGGTTTCAGCCCACACCCCAAAACAAAAATGCACAAACAGTAAGGTGAACAAATAGAAAGACTCCGGACCCCTCTGCCATAGATCCCGGCTGTTCAGCGCCCCAAAGAGAACATCCAAACAGGATGATTTTCATTGCTCTGGATAACACCATTGTTTGCTGGCCGCTTGACCCTGCAGTGGACTAAATCCCTGATTCATGGAAAGAAAGGGACAGTGTCTGCTGGCCGTTGCTTCATTTTCCCCCCGTGCCAAGCTTAGCCTATTGGCTGGCCTTTTATCCCTCATGTTCAGCCTTGGCTTTGGCTCCTCGGCCCCCACAGCAAAACATCCCAAACAGACAAGATTAAAATTCTGAGGACTGCTTAATATCCCTCCCTTTGGGCTGGCAACCAAGCTTACCAAGGGGAGAGCAGCCAGAGCCTGCCTAAAGCCAAAACATAAGGACTTTGTCTGGGTTCCACGGAAGTGACCAGAATCAATTCAGGAAAACAGATATATGAACTTCTTTCAAATGGCTGAAATAAAAGGCTGAGAGAGGTGTGTGCTTATGAGAGGCTGGGAGGATGCGTCCGTCCTCGTTTGCATGCTTCCAAAATTTAACTCAGTAGTATATACTGTAGCTTAATATGAATTAATATGGTGGTTAATGTAGAAAGTTATTTAAAGCTGCAACTTACTATAATTATAGTTTGATTTTTTTCAGAAAAACTATATGCGCTAACCACGGAAGAAATATAACTTACAATTCATTCAATTATATTTGATAGCTGAACATTTCTTTTGAACCTTGCTAAGAGCATGGCTCTGTGGCTCTACTTCAAACTGTCATACCTCCACTTATTCATAAATTATTGTAAAATCTAGTAGAGGTCACAGTATGAAGTCCACTGACTTTTGCTGATCCCCTGAGTGTTCATCTAGCGCCACCATGAGGTTGGCATTTGTGGCAATGAGCGAAATGTCTCAGACACTATTGGATGGATTATCGTGACATTTGCTGCAGATAATTCCTAAAAGATGCATGTTAATGATTTTGGTGATCCCTCATACTTTATTCAGTGTCTTCATCAGGTCAAAATTCCAATTCGCTCATTATTTGGATGACAACTGGTTGTCTGCAAACTTATGGGAATCCAATCAGCCTCAGCTGTACTCTGTGTTAAGAACTAATGAGCAAACACTGGCAGGGTAACATGTTAACATGTTGACTAAAATGGTTATCAAGGTGAAATAACCTGCTCAACATTAGCAATGTTTGCTTGACAACAGTGATTGTTAGCATGCTGACTTTAGCATTTAGCTCATAGATTTTCTGTGCCCACGCACAAACTCACAGAACTGCCAGCATGGCTGTGGTTTTATTCATGTTTCTAGAGTCATTTCTTTACATTCAAAGCTTCTGTTGAGGTTTTGAACGGATCTGTCTTAGTCAGACAGCTACACTTTCATTTGCAATGGTGTATCTTTAATAATACATGAAACAAATCCAATAATCCCACACTACTACATGAAATCAAACTACACTTTTGTTTTCAATGTTTTGATAGACGGACCTCTAGAGGCGGAAATAACATATTGTGTGTTTGATTAATTAAAATTATGCTGCTCTGGACATATCATACTGAGGTTTGATGCTCAGCCCAACCAATTATAAGTTCATAGAGACATATAATTATATCAACTGACTCATCATTTCTGCCAGAACAGTACCTGCAAAGCTATTAAGCAGTCAGACCTGTCTCAAAGCATGCAATGCAAATCATACAATATTAACCTCTCTGATACAGATCCACAGGTTTAGAATAAAAAAGTCAACCTAGGAGAAACCCTGCTTTGACCCGAAAGCTCCCACTTAACAGTTTTTTACAAACTCAGCATGTGCGCACACACAAACACACATGCATACACAGATGTACCCCCGACTAGGCCAAATGGGTGTGCTTTCAGCTTCACCACAGGGATGACTGAGTGAGAACACTGTGAATCAGTCCCACTCTACAGGGCTGTGGAGGGGCGGCAATGGCAGACGTCGATCTTGGCAAGGACATGACAGTTACTGTTTGAGTTTTTTAAAGTTTCCTTTTTGGTCTAAATTTCCAAAAAACAACATATATTATCTTTTGACATTATGCAATTCGTAGTAGTTTACCTTTAATTCTGGATGTCAGGGGGAAAACATATCAAGGAGCAGTGTGTTCCCCCCTACAAAAGGTTATTTTTTACAGTATGAAGTGCTTCATGCACAGCTGGAGATCAGTAAATGAATAAATAATCAAGAAAAGAAGCCCTAAGTTTACAACACAACGCAGCAGGCTCCATCCAACCCCCTTCCCCATGCACTGAGCACTTATGCAGCCCAATAGTGTCAGAAATGAACATGAGCTGCTCATTCATCTGACATTTTTCTTTGATCACACAAGAAACACACTGCCTGTTGTTCATGAACGCATCATCTGTTTCATCTGATTTCACTAATGTGTTACTATAATTTATGTTACTTCCTTTATAATCTTGCAATTTTTTTGTTTTTATGAATAAAGAGAAATTTAAATTTTGCAATACGGCTACAGCAAATTCTTTGAGGTTATCATTCTTTGCCTCTTAAGCAAACTGCATCAAACGCAATACATTACATTTTTTCTTTCCTTGTGAAAACATCAATTTGTTGTTGCTGCTTCGGCCTGCTGACCATGTTACTTAGCTCTTTGGAGCTAAAGGTCTTGCTATGACTACGTGGTGTCTAAAGTGCTTCCTACCTGCTGACATTTAGTAGCTAGCTGTTTGAACACACTGTATAAAGTTATTTCACCTTTGAAACTAAACTAATGGAAGAGAAAAACATTTAATTGTAAACATGTCAAATTTTACAAAAAGAGTAAATCATAGCGACTGCATGCTATTTTTAGTTGCCCTCAGACTACTTTAAAGAAAATAAATCATGATTTTTTGTGAGTTGCTGCTTTAGAAATATTTTATAATATGGGAAACACTATCCATAGCAAATTATCAAAGGCCTAATTTGCAAGAATTTCTTTAAAAATGATGTAAAGATTCATAACAGTAATCCCTCTCAATCCTTGCTTAAAACATAAAAGAAGTGTGTGTGGAGGTGAAATGCATCTGCAGAGACTCTGCCCTCTGCCTGTGTTTCTGTTGTTTTTCTTATGTTGTTGTGTCTTGGGTGTTTCTGTCTGTCTGTCTTCCATCAGCCTTTGGGCAGTGGTGTGTCTGTAACGGCACGAAGCCTATCAAAACTACAAAAAACACAGCAGCCAGGTTACATCGCTGTCTCGTCTCTCTCCTCTGCTCTGACTGTGTCGTGAGCAGCATGCACACACACACACACACACACACACACACACACACACACACACACACACACAACAACACACACAACACACACCACACACACACATACATATACACATGCACACATATATACACACACAGGCAAACAGCAGAGAGGATGAAGTGTGCACTTTGGCTGAATTCACATAAAATCTGCCATTATGGCACCTTCCTGCAGGGTTTGCAGAGATGTGGCTGCGTTCACTTGTAAACAGCAGAGGGAAAACTCACATTACACACAGTACTTTGATTCATTATAAGCAAAAAATACTGATTAGTGCAGTGGTTAATGTGTACAGGTTTTTTTTCCCTCCGACAGACACTATACAATTTTATGTACCTCACAGTTCAGGTTACTACTCTATCAGCTGCAGACTTGTATGTTATTAGACACATTTATGACGCATTCATTCAAAATCTGCATTCAAATACATTTTTCATGTAACTGCATCTCTTACTTGTTGCTATTATACATATTCCTTTTTATTTCTTTATTTCTTTCTTTTTATCATTTTTATTTTGTTTGCATTTATTAATTTTTCAAGTCTCTTTTCTTTGTTTATTTTCAAATCAAAAGATGTGTTAATGTCATATTATTTTTTTAATAAACTATGAAATATCAAAATTGGTACTGGCTTCTAAGATCCACTGTCAGTTGAGTTTAATCTGATGTATCATTTAAACCTATATTGACATTTAATAAATGAGGCCTGTGGAAAATAAACCACAATGGTAAAAGTTTTGACTCTGGATCATCCTCATTTCTTAAATCATTTGTCTCAGTTAAGGTTTCCTTTACATGTAACATGAGAAACAAGAGCAACTGCACACATCGGCAGGGTGAACACCACCACCTAGTGGTTAAAAATGATTGAACAAATGGGTCCTTGAAAAGTGGAATCAAACGTCATGCATGAATTCAAGTTGAGTGGAGAAATACAGCTAATTATGTTCTTTTACTTAGTCTTAGCAAAAGATTTAAAAAAAAAGTACTTTCGACAAAACAATCCTAATTTAAGATCTGTTTACGAGCCTTTTTTCTGAGCTTTTAATTGCATCTGGCAAACTACGAAAACACCTTGCTCATTAACACCTTGCTCATGCTCATTTACATACCTGTTTGGGGTCTGTTGGACCAGTGGGTGACGTCAGTTCAATGGTAACAGGTCCGTCGTTCTGTATATGGACCTGCATGAGGGCCCCAAACTTCCCATCTACAAGCAGACGGCATAACAGACACATGACTTAAAAGCCATTAAGGATGAGACATTAAAATTTAAGATATACAACAGTAAAACCCAAGTTTTATCAATAAGCATCACTGCCACAGTTAGCCTACAGTTTACTACATCTAATTAGCCCAGTACATCCCAAAAGACTTCATACCCTAACATTAACAGGCAGTAAACACAAGCGGTACGTTTGACATTGACAGTAAATGTTTGTTGGATAACACGGAGCCTTGAGACATTGGGGACATAAGACGAAGGTGCTGTAGGAGGACAGGAAGTTTCAACTTAAATGTTCTTCTTTCTTCCACTGGGTCCACGAGATTAATGACTCCATCTGCACAATGAAGCTGTGGGCCGAGGTGCAAAAGCGCTGCATCATCATATTTCCTCTCTGGAGGGGGGGACTAATTAGGAAGCCTTATGCCTCCCTTGCTGGGACAAGGTGTTCTCCGCACCTGCTCCCCGGTGGGCTGACCCAATTCACTGCCACCATCACCGCGTCACAGCACCGATAATCCACAGCTCCCTCCCTCAAAAAGCCACAACCTCCCAGTGAAAGGCATACAGGCAGGTAAATACCAGGGGGAGGGGACACTGATCCAAACTAATAAGTCAGTGACTATAAACCGGGGCCCTCGACACATTTGTTTTTAAATACCTCGAAAAATAAGTCGCTGTGAAACAACTCAGGGATTTACGTCACATTGTCCTCCAACCTCCTGAAAATTGGCTTCAGTTTTGACCTCCACCGTTTTCATAGTAACCTTTTAATTCCTGACATTTTTCAACTCTGATTTCACAAAACCCATCATATTATTAGAAATAAACACTGATTTTGCTGGCCTTGGGCTGACATTAAAAATGTTTCACAATAAATTAAGCTTTGCAAGTGAGGGGTGTGGGAGTTGTTCACCCCCAGCAGTTGTTCGGTTCAGTTGACAGCCACTGACCAAATCATGTTTTCCACCTGCGGCCAACTCTTACCAAGGCGCTCCTTTTAAAGAATGACTTCTCTCATATTGATTCCTGCTACATCAATGTTGCCACACACACTGCTGTTGCTGGCAAAGCTTTGCTTCCACTACGTGAGCCTCCACCTTACTAGTTCACAATCTAATAAAGCTTAAAGGTAAAACTGTATTAATGACTTGCTCCGGGCCTGCTCTTGTTTACCCTGGAGGGTTTCTGCATTAGGCCTCATCCTGCTGGGCCAATTCAGGGAGTATCTTAAAGGTAGAGCCATGAGAATCAAGCATAACTGTATTCCATTTGGTGCAATTAATGGTTTAAATCTAAGAGTGTTCCTAAATAAAATGTGAAAACAGGAAAATTATTCATCTGAATTTATGAGTCTGAGAAAATGCATGACTTTTTAGGGGTTCTTTTTTAGCTCTCCCCTGAGGACCAAGAGCAGGAGGACCACACCACCACAGGACTATGAAGTGGGACAGTAAAGAAGGTTAAGTCACCAACCTTTAATGAGCTCTGGCTTGTAGGTACTCCTCATGTTCTCCAGGATGCTGTTGTAGAAGGGCTGGGCCAGTTCTGCAGGCATGGCAGCGTGGAAGTCTGGCTTGTTGCCTTTTAGTATACACTGCAGTGTGAACTGGCTTACACACAGCACTTCAAAGTCCCTGTCCATGACACTTTTGCTCCATGCTCGCCCATTCTCGTCTTCAAACAGCCGCAGGTTCAGGATCTTGCGTACTCTGACAACACATGAGGAAAAACCATGCTGAATCAACCCATCTGTAAATGTCAATCATGCTGATCAAGCTGGTTAATACTGACTGAGAACTTGTTAGGTTTTTGACGGGACCATGCTGGAATTTTGAATGTTAATTCCATTAATGTTGAACATTTTGGGAAGCACAACACAAGTTTTCAGACTGATTTCCTATCTTATGGTAGCCTGCAAATGGTATTAAAATCGGGATCAGTTTTATTGTAGGCTTTCACAAACAAGGATTATGTTCTCTGTCTTAGTACAGAACAACAAACAGAATGAGTAAAAACTATAAAGAAAGATGAAAAGCAGTTTTTCAAAGTCTATGAGCATGAAAAATATATATAATTGACATTAGAATATGAAAATCTATGAATGAAAGAACTGTACAAGTATTTAGCAGGGAATATTCAATACTGAAATTGAATTGTGCCAGGTATAAAAACTGGCAATAAAATAAGGAAAATAAGAAAATATAGCCAATGCAATCAATGCACAATTTTTGAGTTAAAAAGAATGAGAGAGCAATGTACCCACCAATTTTTATTTTTTCCACATTAACACCAAACTTGAAATTTTTTTTGTTAAAGGATTTAATTTGTGCAGAAGATAATTGAGACAAAAATAAGGGTTTAATCTTCCATCTGAAAATAATCTGGTCAGTGCTCTCTGGTGGACAAATTAGGATGGAGACGCCATTTATTACCTACAACATATCTTAGGTGTTTCCCTTCTGTCATTGTATCAGAAAATCTAGTGGAAACACACTTTCAAAAAAGATAAAAAAAAATGCCATTTATCAGTTAATAACACTAGATTTATCAGTGTGGCCCAGCATATTAGACAAACTCAGCAGAAAAGTTTAAACAGCGACTTTAAATGCTCTCAAGGTTCATTTTCTAGTGTTGAAGGTCCCCAAAAAACACACTCACATGTAGTCAGCGTCCCTCTGGGTGTCCTGTGCTGATATACCCAGCAGGATACACAGTCCTCGTCCTATTGAACTGATCTGCTCTTCTCCCACTACAGAAAAAGGGGAAAAGGTTGAATGAGTGCGCTGTTACATTCAGTGACAAGCAGCCAAGACTGACAGGTGACAGACTGAATGACATCACCATGTGTGGGTGAACGGAGCCAGCAGTCAGGGCTGTCAGTCAGCTGTCAGGACCACAGACAACCAGAGGACACGTTCATCATTTGCGCTGTGAAATAACCTTCACTGGTTTCCTCCGAGCTTTCACACCCAGTCAGAAGTGCTGGACTGTCTGGACCCCAAACTGATACATGCCTGGTTGTCTGTCAATGAAGCTTAATTCGACGCCGGGTGTGCTAATGCTAACCAAGCTACGTTAGCTAAAATGCGTGGTCAGCGACACAGCTAGCCTAAGTTAAGCCATCCTATTGATTGTGTCAAAGCGTGAAAGCTTTACTCGGCTCAAGAAAGCTGCTTACCTGTTACAGTCGCCTTGGTGACCCTCTGAATGATAGCTTTCATTGTTTTGGTTGAATGGGGAGCACGCTCTTGCAACTTCCGCGGACTAACGGCGTGGACGGTACGGCGGCGCCCTCTAGCGGCCGCAACAGGCGCACAGTCCTTGCTTCTTCCAGATGTTGTCCAGAGTAGAAAATACTCTTTTTTTGGCGAATCACTAAGATTTATGTGGCTGTTTTTGAATGTCAACATTTAAAGAAAATGATGTGTTAAACAATGGATGTAAGTGCCTAACAGTGTCTTGAGTTAGCTCCACTACGGGCAGCTACGACATAAAAATGCTACCTACATGTTGATACATTGGTAATTGTTAACAGTATATCATAAAGTACCGACTCTAAAACGCATTCCTATTATTGTGGATTTGTGGAAAACCAAATGATGTGATACAACATTCACGTGACAAAAGCTTTCTTTTTTTGTTTAATTTTGTTGAGATTTTTATGTTGTAATGTATACTGCACTCTGTGGTGATGTTTCATTGTTCACCTTACTGAGCATTCACAATAGTTCGATACCCTACCTGTTGTACTGGTAGCATTGCAGGAAAAAAAATAAACAGTATAGAAAAACATGACTTTATTTTAAAATTAGTAGATGTGGCAATTTTGAACCGAGCACACATGAATATTGCAGAAAGTTGCTGACCCTTTAATAAATAACAGCTTGGGACAGTTCATAGATCACAATGGCCGCTCCCTCAGGCCTGGACAGATGGATACAGTCCTGGAATTTCTTCTATAAACACAGATAATGTCTTCACATAAAAGCATTTATTCATTGTGCATTATAAGGCTTTGCTCCTGGCAAGGTCAGAGTCCATCATCCTCTGCAGCGATGCAGCTATTTGTCACTGTCTCCACTCCCAGTTTCACCACTGAAGGATTTGATGAAATTGAAGATCCGTGTGGTGTACGGCACAAAGTCTTTCTTGTAGACGATGACAGTTTTGGTGTGAGCAGTCTGAAGGATGACTTGATTTGGATCTTCTTGCTCTCGCGCCTCTTCTTCTTTTCTCTCTAAGTACAAAAGGAAACAACACATGATTTCACAGTTAACTCATAAGTGTGCAAACTGTCTTGGAGAAAACATTAAAAGAGGTGTGAAAGTTAGCATATGACAAATTAAAGAATTTGGTGTTGAAAAAAAATAAGTTATTTGTATTACTGACTGAATTTTTAAATGTACTGCAATGAACATTTTCAGCTTTACTAACAAACCTGGCAAATGTATAAGAAAAATTAACATCTGATTATCTATTAACACTTTGTAATTTATCTACCTTTATTACATTTAGCCACATTGTTAAAATAATCTAGTATAGTCAAATATTATAGTTTATGTGAATGTTTTCTAAAAGTAAATTATTCTAGTGTTACCCTTTGTCGACAAGGTGAGAGGTAAGGTTGGTTTGTGTGTTTGGGTGTGTGAGGCATCCAGTGGTAAGAGAGATGCTACAATCCTTTATTTGAGCACACATATCAAAATGTAGAATACTCTGTTACAGGTACTGGTCCTCACTATGGGACTTATCATAATAAGCTAGGGTGGGGGTGGGGGGTATTATCAGTGATAAAAGTTACAGTGCTGACGTTGCACACACGGTGGTGCCTGTCAGTGTTAGCTTAAGTTATTATTGGATTCGTTCTATTTATAAACATCAGAATCGATTTATTGAAAGAATTAAAAACCTCATTCTGCAGTCAGTGCGGATGAAGTGCAGTTAAGTGGAGTTGACGAGCAGATCTACAGTATTTTCCTTTACTGTGTAGTTTAGTTGTAGTGTAACATTACAGCAGCACCGAACAGGGTCACTCAGAAATGCTAGTTACTCTATTACTTGCACTCAAGACAATACACTATTGCCGATCAGTGGGTGTCGTTACGTCGGTGAAGCTATCATATTAATCAGCATTTATGTTTATGTCTCTGTGAGTCTTAACTGTTCGTTCGTGTTTCTCACCTGGCTTGACCTCATAATGACCGGTGTACGTGAAGAGCGCGTATGAACCGATCATGGTCCAGATGCCAATCGCGTAAACCGCAGACACTCTTTTGTTCCATTTACCCAGATCTTTCAGATTCATTACTGCTCTCTGCTGCTGTGCTAATC
Source organism: Acanthurus leucopareius (assembly GCA_029814765.1). Classification (NCBI taxonomy): domain Eukaryota; kingdom Metazoa; phylum Chordata; class Actinopteri; order Acanthuriformes; family Acanthuridae; genus Acanthurus; species Acanthurus leucopareius. The sequence goes on along the minus strand of JAQMCX010000044.1, from coordinate 1,205,256 downwards.
GAGTAATGCAAAGGTGTGCTCGGATCGGATTTGCTGGAAGGAAGGTAAGTCGTTAGTGCAGTCAGTGCGCCGCCATGATGGTCAACCCGGAAGTACTAATCTCATTTAAAAACTTCCGCCCGCCCCCAAACACACACACACACTCCAACCCCTTTTTCTAATTGTCAAGAAATGGAAAGAAAACAAAAGTAAAAATTTATTGGAAAAAAGTACTTGTAATTGAAAGACTTTTATTGCATAGCAAAATGCTGAAGCCGGTACTTTAAAGGCACCTCTTTTTAACTATCCAGTATATTGTGTGCGATGAGGTTGTTGCATTTATGTTTAACTCAAGTTTAGTCGCACATTTTTTTGTCATTTGTAACTAAGACTTTGATCTGTTGGGTATCAGTCTGCTGTTATACCTAAAAAAGCCACCAGGTGTCACTGCTAAGCCTACCACGTAGATAATTCACCCTAGTGGGTTGGCAGTTCATGTATTCATTGAAAGAACAGAAGTTTTATCTGGTTATATGGTTTGTGTGTGTGTGTGTGTGTGTGTGTGTGTGTGTGTGGCTCATGACTTGGTATGAAAGGGGCAAGGGCCTGTGCACAAGACCCAGCTGTTTGGTAGAAATGTGAATCGTTTGTTTTGTATACATTGTCTGTTGTGACAATTACGACTACAGCAGCCATCCTGGACATATATAGCCTATATTATTATATAACAATTATATAACAATTATATAGTCTTAATTGTTTTTTCCTTGATGAGATAACTTTTTTATTATTTCACCAGACCATGACTTAAAAGTATCAAGTTGTGGTTGTCCCATGTGGTTCCGCCTGCACTGGGTTTCTCAATGAGAATATGGGATGGGGGAAGCAGCTGAAATCACTCATAGCACAGGCAACATTTGCTCCTACGAGCACACTGAAGCTGTGTATTTTAAGTTGTACTGCTGTAAATGTTCAAAGTTGAGCTCATTTTATCTTCTTCTCATGTTGGTGGCTAGTTACATATAAATATAAAATATCTAATATACAAATGCATTATATACTATAAGATTGTTTTGTATTTCTCTAAGATATGATTGTCGCCTGGTTGTTCTGGAAGAACCACATATCTCTAAAAAGTCAACTTTCATGAGCTCAGAAAAACAGCCTTGTTTTTCAGCACACAGTCACTTTATTTTCCATCTTACTCAAAATGTTGTATATAGAGGGGTAATATTTGCCCTTCATTTAGAGGACTTGAAATTCAGGTTTCAGAGCAGTCATTCACCCCATGTTCTTTTACATTCATCTGTTGGAAAAGAGAACAAAGACAAATAAAGACAACTTGAAAACATTTGTTAATAAATTATTTTGATCAATTTATTTGCTTTGAAATTGAGGATATAAGATCATAAAGATGTACTGAAAAAACTAAATCAGCAGTGCAAACAAATGTTGAACTAAGATGAACCCAGAAAATCATATGGTCACTGGCAATCAAGCTCAGGTTTAATAATCCATTGCCAGATCCTCAACATCTCCTGTGGCATCTGACTGTGTACCAGCATCAAGCTCCTGTAGATGCAGGGGTTATCCTTATACTTTTGCTCAATGCCAAAAGTCCTGAAGCCGCTGTGCTTCTCAGGAGCAATGCCCAGCTTTCTCAGACACATCCCTGTGTAGACATCATCAATAGGATACAAGACTACTCGCCGAGATACATTATAGAGACGTAGTGCCAATTCCCCAGAGTACAGATATCCCCCACCTCCTGCATAAGGGGGGTACTGTCCTACGAACACACTCTCTGGGATAAAGTACTTGAGTTTTCGGTCTCTGTGTGGCCCGGCATTACTGATGACATCGCCTATGAACAATTCCTTGGCCTCCTTCTCTGACAGACCTTCCAGGTGGTCAATAATTTTTAAGGTGTTGACAAAGACATCATCGTCACCCTTGAAGACGTACTGGGTGTGGGGACAGTTTTTGCTGAACCACTCCAGGAAGAGGACCTCTTTCAGGGTTAGGTTGAAGAAGGTGTCCCTGTAGTCCCACTGGAGGAGATCTTTGTGAAACTTTGCCTCATGGTCCAGCATCCCCTGCAGGTCTGGAAAGTGGTCCACTGACAAGGTATTTCCTAGCAGGAACACCGTCGCCACAGTCCGATTAGCAAGAACACCTGCCCGTCCCCATGTTTCACGAATGGCCTGCCGCCGGTCAAAATGTGGGGTAAGTGACTTGACCACCAGTAGTAGGAACGGTTTTTCATCACAGACATGTGGTTGATTTATCAGCATGGGGTACGTCCTGCAGCGCATGTGCAAAAGGAAATCCTGGAAACGCTGTGGCAGGGAGTTGTAGTCCAGGATCTGTCTGGGGACTCTGTGGTCTGGCTCACAGGGGTTGCGTGGACCAGTGTCATTGAGCCAATCCGCAAGCCCAATCTGAGACTCACTGGTGAGCCCAGACCTGACGATGGGGTTGTTAATAAAGTCCAGGTGCTGCTGCTCCTTGTTCCAGAAGGATTTGCTGAAAACCTGTTGTTGCCAAAACCTCTCAGATGGGATTTTAACCTTCTGGCCACCTCCGTTAAGACTGAAGTTCCATGACACACCCATCAGCAAGCAGATGAAGATGTTGACCGCCACCGCCACGCAGATGAAACTAACTTTTCTGCGGGCCATAGGCATGTTGCCTCCACTCTGCATCAAAACAAGGGACAACATAAAGAAAATTAATGAAAACCGACAAAAAACAAGCTAAGATCTTATTCTCAAGGCCTCAGCAGGCAAACTTACAACAAAACCAGAATATAAAGGGGCATTTGGTAACATGGAGACAGCTGGGTTGACCCTGAAGCCTTTAAAGCAAGAATAAAAACTTGAAGAATCTGGTACAGCAGCTCAACAGGAAGCTTGGTTACTCTGTGTTTGGTTTCAGAGCTTAGATTTGCTGCATACAAGGCTGCATTTTTTTTCTCTAATCCTGCAAAAAACGGGCTCATGGACGTTTTTCTCTCATCCCCTCCTTCCTCCCTCCTCCTCCTCTTTCTTTAACAATGACGCCAGGGAATCACACGTCTCCAATTCAGCCATGCACATGACACCAGTTTACTGGCAGCAGTCCTTTTCATTGTGCACTGACTGCACACACAGAAGAGAAAACACATATCAATAACCTTGTTTTTACAAATTTGGTTGATAATTCAGTAGCGCAAAAACAAGTTTCGTTTATTTAAGTTTTAAGATACATGTAGAAAAGGTACATTGTTAACAGATCCGCCACTATTCTTATTCAATTTGTCCAATCCTAAAAACATACAGCTAATACATAGCTTAGCTTTGTGAGTATTTGAAGTGATTGGACGCAAAATTCAAACACATTACAATCATGCAGGAAAATGTTTTGATAGATTGTCCATTTTGTGATCCAAGGAGGGTCAAAGTGTTAGTTTGGATTCACTGAAGTCACACAGTAACAAAAACAAACTAACTGACTAACTTAGGAAGCAACAGACCCTTTAACTCCTGCTTTCTGTGAGGTAAAATGACACGTTTTGTCAGAGGAATTTGGTGGCTTTGGAGAGAGCAATATAAAGGCTTCAGTTCTTGTTGGAAAGGGGTTGTCTGGTGGCAAAGTAGATTAGTAAAAATATTTAAATATAGTATGCACTTAAACTGACATAGATTTTTTTAGGAAGTTGTAGTTTTTGGTTGCTAATACACACGGTTCTTTACTGCTGTACACTTATTAGTTCTTTAAACTTGAGGCACGCTGACTGCTATTTACTGTAGATAAAATGCTGAATATTGATAAGTAGTCATACAGCCCCACTCAAAATAATTCAATTTATATTTTTAAGATGTAACCCACATTTCCCTGGTGCTACTAGTAACTTGTAACTAATAACACAATACAGGGTTTTTGGTTTCAGTCTTGTTTTCAATCAAAGAACAGCTGACATAAAATAATAAACTGGTGAGTGAAGGTGAACATAGCAACAGTCCTGCATCCCTTAATGATGTTTGGTTTGCATTTGCATTTTACATAGAGTTGTTTGTTCAACTTTATGATTAAAATGATGCTATTGAACCGTACTGTAGAGTTTATAATCATTTGTCCAGCCTCGTTAAAATAAATTGGGTTGGTCTTTTGTTATCAGATTTTCTTCTCTTGTTTATTTTTTTAAAAACATATTTACATCAGAGCACCTTTTTAATGTGTTGTCCATCAAATATTACCTGTGATGGTGTGGAGATGACTGCTCAGTTGGATCTGATGGGGACTGAGACCTCTGCTGGTCTCATGCGGGCGAGCTGGATGGAGGACAGGGATGTCTTCAAGGAGAAGTAGGTTATTGTTTCTGGAGCCATCTGGAGGTAAACACAATGACACATTAACCAGAAAACAACTCAAGAGACTGAAGTGAAAAAATCCCTACAAGTCTACAAGTGCCGGAATCGGTAAGGGCACCTTTACTGTTATGTGCTATAAATTATAGACATTGGGTAGATAAATAAAATTTTTAAAGTTATTTTATAGTTATATTAGCTGATCATGATGCTCCTCAAACCTTTCAGTTTGCATGGTTAGAGACTAGATCAGTAATGTCAGCTCATCACACAGAAGCAGAACAACACCTGCATAATGTCAAAGGACCAATTATAGTTAATGAAAGGGCAAATTTAATTTACTGCCTGCACTAAAGCAATAATCTGTGTGCAGAGAGACAATTTTTAGTTTATTGCCCTGGAAGGAAAGACCAATTAATACAATATTAATTCCATCATGAATTTAGCTTTTAAAGGAATATTTAAAAAAAAAAGATAATTGAGATAAAAAGATTTTTGTGGCACACATTGTTTTAGAGAGAGGCTCATGTTTAGTCCTGTTTAATAAATCCAGTACACTCCTTTCCTTTGTAGAGTTGCACTTATATTACTTATATACCTGTATTCCATTACCTATTATGGTATAAGAGAATGACAATTTTATTAGTTTAATAATAAAATAATAATATTTAAATATTATTGCAGTAGAATTATAGACAAACTTTGAAGGAATTCCATTTTAAAAACAGAAGTTTTGTAGAATTTAATAAATCCAAAGACAGCGAGTAAAATATGTCAAATACTTGTGATCCAAATATTGACCAAAATATTTGTTATTATGATATTTGTCATACTTTAGCTGAACACCACTCCTCTGGAAATGTTAATAAAGAGTTGAGTTAAAAGTGGGAAAAAACTACAGTAAAACATACAAACATACACCAGCTACTCATGAAAGCTTGAGAGAGGCTTTTTTCTTTTTTTACAAACATTTCAGTAACATCACGTTCGGTCTCTGTATATGAGTTTCTGTTGAAATATTAACATGTAGGGGAAGGGCGACAATATTTTCAGCCATTTTTAAGAGACAAAAAGACCCTTTTTAGGCTGACACTAAAAAACACATACTCATGTCTTCTTTAAGTGCCAGAAGCAAGAAACATGGTGCACATTTAATAAAATGTTTGTGCAGCATTGACCCTGCTGTGACACCTTTAGGTTGGTTTTTTTTCACTCCTACACTGGTTCAGTCAGTAGTGTGTTAACCAGATCACATTGTCGGATGATGCTGATGGTTTTAATCCCAGTAATATGAAGCTGGTGAAGTTCAAAAAACAGTCAAAGGCTGTCTGAAAGCAGAAGTTTTTGCAGCAAATTATCAGATCTACACGAGAGAAGTAGAAACAGTTCTCCCCTGGTTTTACTGGTTTCATTACTCTTTTCAATGGCTTTTGTTTCAGCTGTTAATTCCTCTTTTTCTGTGCACTGTGTGAAGTTTAAATATCAGTTTTGCTGGACTATCTGGCCTCATCTGTAATGTTTTTATTTTATTTTAACACAAATTATTGAGGAACATGCTAAATGTAAGCACGAATCTGAAAAAATAATTTCTGGTTGCACTGAAGAATGAAGTACTTATAGGCCCATAGTATAGTACATGTTCAGCATTAAAAAAGGTTACTTCAGTTAAAGAATGCAAGAAAATACTTAAATTGAACAAAGCAAAAGTACTCAGTGCAGTATCCCCTGTGACTATTACATTATTATAAATGATAATCATAGATTATTATAACTCAAGCATTAATGTTAAAGCAGAACTTTGTTTTCATTGAGTTCCCCATCAGCAGAAGTAGAAACAGTGTAGGCTAGAAACACGTTGTAACAAAAAGTTCTGCATTAAAAATTTAGTGTAAAGCTTAAAAGTATGAGAACCAAAAGAGACTTTAAGAACCAAAAGTAAAGTGCAAACTACACACAATGACCTTTCAGATTCATATAAACCATTACTGTAATTATTGAAATGTTCATTAGGCTACATATATTTTGCAGCCAATAAAGATAAAGCTAATAGGTATTACTTAATGTACAGCTTATAAAATCTCCCCAAGAATCAAATATCAATCGTAACTGTATGAGTCAAAAAACATAATTTCATTGTTGATACTTCATATTTTTAACCTGAATCCAAAGCTAAGTGATTTTCTTAAGTCTGACTGAAAAAGACATTATTATAAAATTGTGTAAAGATTAAAAATATTGGGAACAATGATTTCTAATGCAATCTTTCGATGTTTATTCAGTGCTTTACTCATATAGTGAAGTGTTCTTGAGTTAAAATTCCTTAATCTTTTCAAGCAAATATTGACAGCAGCTTAAATGTGACTGTTTGCAGTTACATCAGCATACTGCCTCCCTTTAAAAGTGGAGACACATTTTTATGCCACCCTCTTGCAAAACTACATGAATATTTCTCTCATCCCCCCCGGTGTGTACAAGGTATAAATCAAACTGTATTATCTGTTTAAGTATTTCAGATCTATGCATCAAGAAGCTAAAACTTTTGGAAGTTCTCTCTATTTCTTTCCACAAAATAAAACCCACCTTGTAAAGTTGCAACAGTTAATTCAGGAACAAATAAAAAACCTGTCAGATCGGGTCTTTGAGTCCTGGTTGTGAAATAAAGGGAAGTCCAACCCCGATCAACAGGCTGCAGCTTGTACACCTGAACTACAGCACCTTCCTCATCGTCCCGGCCGCGCGCGCAGAGGAGCTGAACGTGCGCTAATCCTCATCAAAACAGCAGCAGCTGCGTGATACCCGTGACTCCCCGTCGGTCCGCAAATGACCGATCAGAACAGAAAAGTCATACCCTTCATCCACTGGGTGGACAAAGGTGGAGAGATACCGAACAAGTGAGTCCCTCCTGCGCGCGCAGTGACTCCTCCCTCAGGTTGAGTGAGAGCGTGGGAGGGGAGGGGGCGAGCCCACTAAATTAGCCTCTCTCTGATGTCTTTCATAAGGAAAAGCAGTTACTGCCTGGATATATATGTTGTGATTTATGAGGTGACTAATAGGCAACTTCTTTATACATTCCTATTAGGCTTTCAACAAAAAAATCAAAGAAAAAAGTTTCTTTAAGGATTAAAAGCATGTGACTTAAACAAAACAGTGTTTTTAGTGAGTAGGCTTCACAACAGCAGCAGCACTGAAAAGAGTGTTCATGTGTCTGGGATGTGTTCTAACATGTGATGGATACAGTTTAAGTTTTTGTTAAAAAATTATAATTATACCTGTTTTTTAATGTAATAATTGGCGTTGTCCATACTCAAAACAAGACTTCTGATTTAAAAGAAGATATAAGAATAATTAAAGCTGCAACCAGCATTGAATGGGCCCTTCGGACCCGAATGGGCTCTTCTGTGTGGGCCTGAACTGGCTCTGCCCACATGGGCCCTTAGGGGCTCTGCCTTGCAGGCCCCAAAAAGCTGATTAACTTTAAAGTAAAGTTGCACTGTGGGGTTTCTGTATTGACCTTCTCTGTGTTATAAATCTGTTATATGTTTGTCAAAGGTGATGAAAAAATGTGCATGAGTTTACACCTACAGCTGAGCCAACCATTAAAAAAACACCCCATTTCTCAGCCAACAAAAATCTGATTGCAGATCAAAAATGTCTGTGTGAATATTTTGTAGAGGCACCAGTAGAAATCCCCACAGTAACGTCATTATATCTTTATCAAAAATATTTGGACAGATATTTGCTTTTGTTCAAATAAACTCAGTCCTTTTGTGTCCATCTTCCAACAAAACACCGAGTTGCTGCAGTCGTACATGTCTTTGTTAACATTTGACCTTGTGCACCTGTAATTCTTGAAGATAAGAGGCTAAATACTTTTATCAGCGATATTCTGACCTCTGCCTTCAACTGGAATGCAGCACAAGGTGCTTTGACGTAATTGCTTCTATATTGGCATGCTAACATGCTCGCCATTGCAGTGTTAGCATGCTGATTTTATGCAGGTGTACTTTTAGCATGTTCAGCATCATAGTTTAGTGTGTTTGCATGCTAACTTTTGCTAATCTGAACTGAACACAATGTGTAGTTGAGACTAACTGGAATGTCAATAGTTTTGCATGTATTCAGCCCAATTAAAATAACACCCAACAATATTACTTTAAATTTGGCCCATTCAAGCCCTTTTTATTGTACACTTTTAAGCTTTTTTTTAATTCAAAACAACACTTTTCATATTTCTGTTGTAATTTTTTATTTACAAAGATTCTAGACTTTTGCAGTACTTGTTTTTTTCTTTATAGTGTTTATTATCAGGCACTGATTTCCTGTAAGTGAAAACCTGATTGATTGGAAATAAGCAGATTTCTGTGCACAAGAAGAAAAGTTTAAGGATCACAAAAATGATTACAATGTCTCCAAGGGAAGATGAATATGTGTACCAATTTTTAGACGAACCAATGGTTGTGAAGAGATTTTACTCATAAACACAAATATCAGCCTCATTATTGTGGAACAGGAAAATAAGGTGATCACCACATTCATTAGGACTTACTTGCTTGGGACAGAAAGGACAGAAACTACAATTCTAGCAATATTTAAGTCTAGACCACAGTGTCCAGACTTAGTTAGTCAGATGCTGCAACTAGCTTGGCTAACAATGTTGCATGAGAAGAAAGAAGGCGGGCTCATAAAACAACAGAGAATCAGAGGACCAAACTTCATGTTAGTCTGGTTAATGATTGAGGATTTTGGCTTCTTACCAAAATGTTAGACTGAGCAGCTACCAACAAACTGACCAGTGAAACCAAAGCTGGGTAATGAACAAGGCCACAACATCATGTTTCTTTTATTAATGTCTTTGTAGTAAAAAAAATTGAAAACATGATAAATGAAACATTTTAGAAAGTAAATCTCTCAGAGACAGTGCAGCCAGATGGAGGACTTTTATTACAGATATAAAACTCAAATTGATGTAACTGGTGGATGTTTAACGTTTGACCTTAGTCAAACTGATCTTTGTTGTGGTACTTTGAACTACCTTAGAGAAAAAAAGAACATTTAAATAAATCAATATAAAAGTTGAAACCAACTTGTCATCTTTTATTATGACTCAATTCCAACTCTGCTTTTGGCACAAACCTATTTATGGACATTTAAAACTTTTTGTTGATAGTACTTTAGCTTGTAACAATGTGTAACAGGGTGGAGATGTAATCCTTTGTTCTTAGGCATGTGCACAGGATTCAAACTTAAGGGTTATTTTGTAAATGGTCAACTCTATCTGCATACTCTCCATTTTTTTAAGATGGAAACATCCACTCAGCTGTTAGTAAATAACTGAGGTAAATTAGAAGGCTGATTCATCATAGTATAGATATGGGGAGTTCTGCTTTTCAGGACTAATTAAAACTGGACTTATGAATTAAAGAATTGATCTTATAACAACTCTTAAAATATGTAGTTGTGTAGCTTAGTGCTTATATTCTGCAGGTGTTTGAGCCACATGTGACCTGTCCATCTATCTAACACCATGTGGGGTAATGACTGAATAATGACAACACCATCTTTAAGGGAACAGGACACAGTAAACTCTCTTTTTACCTGTCCGACAGTATCTGTTTAGATCAGAGCTGGTTAGCTGAGCTCCCATGTGCTTTGAGACATGCCCATGCCCATGTTATCTTGCAAATATGCCAGCACTCTGATAATATTGTTGGTAGGTATGCGTCATTTTTAGGAGCTGTTGTGTACAATTTCCCTCACAGGAATGAATAAAGCTCATTTGAAATGAACTGAATTGAAGTTTTTTTCTCAATAAACAGGACCAGTTGAAAACATTTTCAACTCCTATAAGTTACGTTCAATTTGCCCCACCATCCACTTGTGTTTCTGCACTGACTTTAGGTGCAATCACTCCATCTCACACCTCTACTTTACATTCAGTCTGGATGCACCTTTAGACTGAAAGTCAAAGCATCCTAGTTATAATATTTACATTACACTACTGTGATTTCATCACATCATTTTGTTTCTGTTGTGCTTCGTTGCATAGTTCCAAAACCCCTGCTTCAAAGAGGTGGTTTCAACTACTTGAATACAAAGACTTTGAAACCTTTTCTTTAATTACCTCATCATCCTATCAGAGACACACTGAAAAAGGATCACCCTTATATTAAAACACAGCAGTGAACAGTCCGGCACTTTGCATTATGGTAATTTAGGAAAATAAAAAGTCAGCTCGTCCAGAATCATGTGTTAACATGTCAAATGTATGTTTATGGTGATCATGTTTTGGTGGTTATGTCCAATGAGTCCTTAGGCAGGTGTATAAGCTGTGCTGGATCCATTTGAGCAAAAGCAGATTGAACTCCTCCCATTTCTGTGATGCTGTTGAACTCAAAGGGACAGAAAGAAGAAAACACCCAGGAAGAGACAGCCAGAGTTGGTTGGTCAGTTTTTTCTCTGTCAGAATCACACGTGGCTGTTTTTCAGCTTTTTGAGGTAAAACGTTTTATGTGTTGTGAACGATGTTGTCAATGCTCTGCTGGATATCGGCCATCTTCTTAAGCACCTGGTTGACTTTGGCCTCGTCAAACTCCAGACACACGAACTCTGAGACCTGAGAGCAAGAAATGAAGGAGAATAATGAAATTACAAAACATAACTAACCTGCCGATGTGGAGTGCAGGCATGTTAACGTTTCAGTAAACAGGTGGGATTTTAGTTTACTAAATTTGATAGTCAATTGTCAGTTTCAGACTCAATCGTTTGTTTTATTCAACCTTTTTTCAGTGAGGATGAAACATCACGTACATGAAGACAACCTTCCCAGACTTTTTGCTGTGGCACTGGGGTTTACCAGGCAGATGGTGACTCACTGCACCAAATCAAACTCTCTAATACTCAGCAGTTTCCTCTGCGATAGAGAAAACAAACAACAGTCAAATAGGGGATTGGAGGAGGATATAAAAGGCCAAGTTCATGCCAATTTTTTAAAAAAGGAAGTTAGTTTTGGATGCTGATCACCACAGTGAGCAGTTGGGACAGCAGCACTGGCTGTGAGCAGTTCATGGAGGATAGAAAGCCTGTGTTACAAACTAGGGGGATATGGATATTTGAAAATTTCCTCTAAGAAAGATAAAGTATGCAGACAGCTAAACCCTCCAGACAGCCAGCTGATGCAGGTGTTGCAAGGGTAACAGCAGGAGCGAGGAAGATTTTCCCCTGACCAGTGCTGGCTTAGGCTCTGAGGTCTGCTCGTCATTGACATGATCAAAATGTCAATGCTGCATAGACACACACACACACACACACACACACACACACACTTTTTTGTCAAACAACAGTGGACGATCTACTTTGGGCATCTGGTATCCATAACCTTTTTTAAACCAAAAATACAGAAGTTTAATTTCCCTGACTACAATATTTAGCTCCTTCATTAAAAAAACATGAAGATAGGATTGGAGGTAAACAATCCTTAGACCTACTGATCATCCACAGCATAGCTAGTTTAGGGAGGTAGTAATCTGTCAGTTAGCTACTTGCTAATCCAAGGGGCAACTTCCTGCATATACTCTTGGTTTGGCATTTTGTGGATGGATGAAACAGGAAACAGGAAAACATCAAAACTATTCAACAACCAAAACCATGTCTAAAATATAAATGAAGGCCCTGTTCACCTGCACCACTCATTTCAGCCTTGTTGAGTGAAAACACAACACTACCTTCACTTATTCTGATCACTTTTTCCACCAGAATGGATTTTGTTTGGAAATTAAGGTCACCATATGAACTGCAGCAAAGCCTCAATTCTATTATCCTGTGGGAGGGGCTCTGAAACTGTTTCAGTCCTGGACCTAGATTGAGTAAATTTAGCCTTCTCATGAGACCAGGGCTTATTAAACACATCAGTAATCCGTTCACATCTAGAGTCAGGCCTCCCGACATATTGAATTTGATCCACAAAGCCAATTCATGCGCATGCTGTGGACAGTGTTTACTGAGATATAAAGCAGGGAGCTACAGAGTTTCCCTCGTTTCAACCTGCAGATTCTACAATATGACACAGCAGGATGGATGTAAACGCAACAATGAATCAAGACAAAAAGTTTATGTTAAGTAGATGCATTAGCGTTATGGAGTTAAGTATAAACATTTGAATTTTATGGTTTCAATTCCTGTATACATTATAAATATTTTAGTGAATGCAACAACTTAAAGTTTATAACACATAGAGAGAAACTGTAGCTCAAGTGCACATAATCTAAAGATCTTACCATACTTTTAACACAGTAATAGTAACTATATTTAACTAATTTGGTTAAAAGAAGTTATTGTTTTCACCAACAGCTGTCAACCAAATTGCAGCTTTGAAAAACTGCCAACAGTTCAATATTTTAACACTGCGTGAATATGTAGCAATTTTGTCTACATGAGCAATGAGCAAGCACCTGAGGACAAATATGAGCGGTGCAGCAAATTAACAAATAGCAGCCACATGATGCTACCTGGCCCAGAGAGACTTCTCTCATACAAAATTATCACAAGGGAAACAGCTGTATTACAAAGAGCATCAAATTCAAAAACTTTTCAGTGACTTTCCAGGCCAAATGCTGTTATATTTAAGGACCTAACACAACATAGTTTGAGACAGATCAAGATTAAATACACTGAGTTTTTTTCAAATTTAAAAGTTGGTCACCAGCAAAACGTGTCAGTAAAGAGTAATAGTTTGCTTTAGCTCAACCACTTCTGCTGTGTCAGCTGCTGTTGGTCACAAGCTAACAAGCCAAAAAAACTACATAACCAGACTTAATAAGCTCACTACATTTACTGATTTGTCTGCTGGTCACACTGTGTGCCAGACTCTGAGTCGGGGCCTGACTGAGGCTCAAACATGTAGGGCTGAATCTGTCATGTTTCCTCTAACGTTAACCTCATCCATCTAGATAAACACAAGCTTTTTCCGTAACACAAGCAGTGGTGGTTGGTGGGGCAAGAGGCTTGACACTGATAGATACAGAATTTCTCAATCTTTAGAGCACATGATTACTCAAAAGAGTACATGTGTGAAGGAACAGCTGGCTCGGCCACAGTGGAATTTATAGTAAATGATCAGGATTTACTGGAGTGAATTGGACACCATGTGGCAACACAGAATCTTATTCTGTTAACACATCCGTGGCCTTGAGGCAAAATCCCCTCTATAATCTAGTTTACAAGTCAGTTAAATTTATATGAGTTAGTTATAGTATATTGTTCTGTGACCTGTGTTTAGTTCAGTTTTGTACTTATTCCTCAAAATGCAGCCAGGCCTGTGGTTGTAGTTGTATTGTCAGTTTAATATAAGTAAGTCAGCATTAATATAAGAAAGTGATTTTGAAAGAGGAAACACTGGATCACTGTCTCACCTGTCCGGTTCTGCCCATCTCCAGCTCCACCAAAGCAACTGGGCCGCTGTTGGCTGCGTCCCCTTTGCTAGCTGCGGTCTGGAGGTCCACTCTCCAGGACAGGCCCCTGAGGCTGGGCTCCCAGCGGCTCTGAGCCAGCAAGCTTTCCCTCACCCGCACTCGCTGGCTCTTCCAGAAGCGAGAGAGGGCGGCGGCCTGCTCTGCAGTCACACCGCCGCCACCATGCCTCTTGGTCTGGGCCGTGAGGAAGGCCTCCAGCTGGGCATGGTCCATGTCAGCTGTTGCAATAGACTTAGAAACGACAAAAGGAGCAGAGGTATCAGCAAAGGGGCACCAGAGAGCTGGATTTCTGCAGTTCTACTGTAAGACCAGCCACATCATAAGACACCACTGTCAGAATTTACTCCTGAAAATAAAATTCAGGCACAGGTGTTACCATTTTCTTGGTCTGCTAGTGTTGTTTACAATGTTTTCATGTTCCCTTTCTGGTTTTCCTAAAAGTTACACTTTGACTTGATTAAAAAATAGGAAAAGAAGAAAATGATGTTTGTTTTGAGGTTGACCTCAATGCAGTTTACTTGACCGTGAACACAACTGGAACCACAGTGAAAACAGGTATGTACCTTATACAGTCAATGGTATGTACATTAGTGCTGCCCCCTGCCGAAATTGAGTGGGACACACAGAACAACACTAATGAATGAAAACACAATATGAGCTAATATCACCCCTCAAAAATGAACGTTTAGGATCGTTTAATTGAGTGACTTGGTGGTATTTAGAGAAAAAAAACAAAGCAGCCTCTACTTTTAAAATTCGTTCACAAGCTGTCGATTAAGTGTAGCATTTTGCTGTTGACTCAAGTGACAAAACTGACATTTAACTTTTCACTTATTTTACAGCTGAAGACACTTTTGCTACAGCTTCAGCAAAAAATTACAGGTTGCCTTACAATAATTACATTGACTTATATCTACATTAAATGAACATTTTGAGTCAAGAATGCTTGAAAGATGTACTTCTGCCTTTTCACTTCCAGGATGAAGGGGTTTCTTACCTTTAAGAGGCCTTTCATTCTCTCATACAGAGCGTTAAAATCCTCCTGCGGCAGGTCGGGATATAATTCATTTTTCAGCAGCTCCTCTGTGATTTCCGTGTTGTTATAATATACTTTTTGAGTTATTCCATTCAACAGTCCGCTTAGGGATTTCGTTGCTTCCACATCCGCCATGTTTTCTTGTTAGTAACATGGGTCACATGGATGATATCACGTGAAGTCAGGCCTACCATGGCATTATGGGATATGTAGTTTTACTGTGTCAGAACCACGGCGTCTTTTCATCATTCATGCTAAAAGTGTTAGAAACATTTTGACGGTGTTCTAAGCATAAAAATGTGCATGCTATTAACAAAATTGTACTGAACGTCTTGTTTTCTTTAACCTACAATCCAAAACCTCAAAGGGGGAAATCTATTGACATAATTCTCATACTTGCAAAGCAAAACTCAATCATTTTGTACTTTTGTAAATCTCAGTTCAACGGCCAGTCCCTGACCAAAATATAAATAAATACAAAATATTTGTTCAGATATGCACAATCTCTATAAATCAGCAATGTTGGACTTTAAAAACCGCTTCAAATATAATTTTTGCATTTATGGCAAATTCAAACTTCATGGCTTATTTTGTTTTTTCTATAAATTTTAATACTAACTTATTTGGGTTAATGTTTTAAAAAACTGAAAAATTACTTTGGCCTATATTGTTATTTGATTTTTTACACTTGAATGTTTAAGTTTGCCATGCACAGATACCAGGGATCTATAATGCCACGATTATTATGCCTTGTTGGCAAAATTGTTCAACAAAAAATGACCAAAAACAAATAATTTCTCCACAAAACCACAGCCTCTTTTATACTAATGCACTTTTACACAGAACAAAACACATTTGTGTAAATCTGAGCTTTTAATGTACAAGTTCTAATGTTTGAAAATCCTGTGACAGAATCAAGACAACCCAAAAGAAAAAGTGCTAAAGAATCACACGGGCAACAACTGGAGTGTCAACAAAAACCAAGCCTTTTTTATTAAATTATGCAACACAACTACTGCAGACAGAGTCGATGGAGTCCTCTGATCCCTCACAGTACGAGCAGGCTTAGTGGACAGAACTCAATGGACAGACTCAAATCTCTTATCGGGTGTTCACCTGCAACAAGACAAAACAGATTATCACATTAGACTTTTAGTACTTACTGCTAGAGAGATGGCCGTTATATAAACCAGGCCTGGCTATAAAATACAAAAAGATGCAGTTGTTTGAGTTGAGTGTGGAGCTACATCACTGGAGATGATGGCTGTGCATACTTCAGACTGTTTGTGTCTTAAGGAGGGCACAGACGGATAACTGAGGGAAGTTTAACACTGTTTATTTGTGCATCCCAGCCAAAATTGTAGAGACATATAAAACTGACAGAAATCCCAAAAGAATGCAAAATGCATTGACTACAGACTTAGCGCAGTTAAAAAAAAAAAAGAATCACTTTAACTAATTAATGAAATCAACAGCTTTAGATGTTGAGTCTCACCACATCGTCGATCTTGAGGATGCTGCGGACCGTCTCTGTGGCCAGGGTCAGTGCACTGATGGAAACCAGTAAAGGCTGCACCACCAGCTCCTCCAGGATGTTAGAAATTCCTCCCTGTCACACACAGACAAAGTAAAACAGACAAATCAGTCTTGATATGGGGATACTGGGGTGTGTGTGTGATGGGGAATCTCTAAATGCTGCAGCATGTACATCACCTTTGGTAAAACCATTATAATTATATTATTGCTGTAATTTCCATTTAATTTAATATGCAAATAATAAACATCAAATTACCTATTTGAGTCAGCACTAATACAATAATAACCTGTTCTACCTGTTAATGTTACTTTATGAACATGTAATGAAAGAAGGAGGAGGAAAGCAGACCTTGCGGACATTTATGCCGGCCATCTTGTCTCCTTGAGCGTGCCTGTTGCGGAGCTCCGTCACAGTGGAGATGGGGTTCAAGCCGGCATTCTCAGCCAGCGTCGAGGGGATCACCTCAAGGGCATCGCTGTATGCACGCACGCAGTAGGCCTCCATGCCGCCCAGAGTGCGTGAGTACTCTGCAAGACGCACTGCCAGCTCAATCTCAGGAGCGCCGCCACCAGCTATCAGAGCTCTGAAGGGCAGAAGAGGAGGAGAAAGAAGATAAAGGAAAAGGAATTTCATCAATAAGGATGCAATCTCTTACTTTGTACACTCAAAAGGAAAGTCAACTAAATGCTAAAACTTGCAACTGACTGACCTCTGAGTTTATTTACATGTTTATATGAACTGTCTGACTTTTTCAAGATGTCACTGTGTTCACCTTCCTTAGCAATTAAACTCGTGTGTATACTGTTATTGATACTAATAAGAAAAGTAATTAAAAACAGTAATTATGCTTTGAGAAACTGATAGATGCATTTCCTGAAATAATGTGGTTTTTTTGGTTTTTTTTGGTCAGAATCATTTTCCTGGGGATATGTGATCCATGTGTGAATGCTCCCCAGCCAAGTTGCTCAGACAACCAGGAGTGAATATATGGTGAGCTTTCGATGGTACTGTTCCTCTGTTCGTTACGCTCCTGCAGGATGAACTGCTGCAAAAGCGCCTTTGTCAGAGGTCATCTGTGTCTATACTAATAATGTGTGATTTTGTCTCCCTGCTTCAGTGATGGCGCTGATGGCATTTCTGTCATGTTTAAGAAATAAATTATGCAAGAATGACCCACCTCTTCTTGACCAAGCAGCGGATGACACACAGCGCATCATGGATGGAGCGCTCCGCCTCCTCGATCACCAGCTTGTTGGAGCCCCGAACCACGATGCTCACTGTCTTCCCAGGGCTGGTGCAGCCTGTGATCTGCACAGAGTGACACCATGTTTACTGGAAGCATCATGCAACAGTGTCTCAACATTCTTACATTGGATATATTTTTTCTACTCTGACTTTCAGGATTTTCAGTTGTTTCATTTTTGAGTTTCTTTCAACTCCCTATACTTCGGCTGTGACTTGAGGTCAAGCCATTCATTGGTTTGGCTGATTATGACAGGAAGTTCCAAGTAAGTGAGATCTCAGCGAGGTCCATATCCTATACAACAAGCAGTGGAGCTTCCTCACTGCAGAGAATGCAGACGAGTCCTGTTTCCATCATTATAATGTCAGGCTTTTGAACTAAAATTACTGAATTTGAATGAAAAAAAAAATAGATTTTACTGTTAGTTTACTCTTCTACCACACTTCCATTACAATGAAGCCACATTACTCTAAAATCCACTAATTGTCAACTTCTTATTGTAATGAATGTCAAGTATGATGTGTCTTAAAACTAGCAAATATCAGTCCTGAATAGTGCTGGGCGATTAATCGAAAATAGACCCTCGATCTAGATTCAAACGCTCGTGCGATCTCATTCCTGATAAGATCGAACTGCAGCGATTCTATGACGTCACGCTGCATTCTGAATTTTCTTTTGCTTGTGAATGCTTCTTCTGTAAGGCAAAAATAAGCTTTTGATTTAACAAAGTATTCGGATTGTGTTCTGTCCGTCTCCTCATGCAGCAAGGTCCCCGTTGCTACGGCAACCCGA
>JAQMCX010000044.1:1106072-1186753 GCA_029814765.1 Acanthurus leucopareius | reverse complement strand
ATGATAAGTAGACAGACATTGTCTCTTATAGGGCCCATGTTGATGTGCATATTCTAAAATTAAGGTATTTTAAGGGCAGGAAACTAGTGAGCCCCCTAGTGGCTACTGAGAAAAGCAGAACTATGTGTAATTCTATACTCATGGTTCACAAATTTGTGTGCATCTCTGATAAACTGTGGTGGAACCTAGAGAGCTAAACCGCGGAAGCAGACTATGAATCCAAGAGGTTTAGAAAAGGTGAGCAAGGAGTTGTAAACTGGGAGTATCCAACTACACATCCCTTTTTTTTCTCAGCTGACACCAGAGTGGCTCTGTGAATTTGTGAGTGAAAAACTATGTTTTTTCTGTGGTTGATCTTGGCTTTAGTGCTCACCCTTGCGAGCCTGTTTCTTAGTGGTCTTTCTGCAGCAATGGCCAAATCCTGCCACAGGTTTGATGTCGCTCTTGCTGACAGGTGGTGGGTGCAGAACAAGTTTAGGAGGCCTGGTCAGACACACAGGCAGAGCAGCAGCACTCATCAAAATACCTGTGATCCCTGAAATTCAGCAGAGAAAAAATTCAGTCTGGTTAGAAGAAAAACAGAATTTCTTTGCTGGTTTCTAATGAAATTCAGGAGAGTTCTCCATAGTTCTTGGCTTTTTCTATCCGTGTTCAGAAGCAGCATGGGGTTAGAGTGTGTGTTCTTACCAGCCAGTGCAGGGTGAACAGGACTGGATCCATTGAGATTCTTCACAGGGACGGTGGGCACACTGCAACAGAAGAAACAAATGATTTAATCAAATGCAATTCCTGCAGCAGCAGTTACATCCCATTAGACATGAAAGGTTTGCAAATACTTTGAGGAAACCTGGAGAATGCACCTAACAGAGACTCACTTTGAAAAGCAGATGACTGTCATTTTCACTCTCAGAGGTCACAAAAAACAAAACCAAAATTCACAACAAGACAAAAAACAATGAAAGTAAATGATCTACGGCTAAATAAATTAATGTCCTGTTAAATCTGTTTTTTATAGAAACTTAAAAAGGGAGAAAACTTCAGAAAAAAAGACAGAAGACTCAAAAAGAAACTGCGTTGTCCCTCTATGTGTCTTTCCAAGATGTGTAATTTATCTATCCTTCTCTTTTCTCTTCTCTCCTGTCTAATGTATCTTTCTGTCTTGCAGTGTACTACTTCGTCCGGTGGCTAGAGTGTATTAATGACAATGCCCCGCTGTGTGTGTGTGTGTTTATGAGAGCTAATCCACTGAGTTTCCATCTGCTCAGTGAGCTCAAAGAAATGGACGTCACACAGCAGCTTGCTGGGGATTACCTGACTCGTCACAAAGCCCATCATCATCATTTATGTGTGACACACAAACACAGACATAACAGAATTAGATCATTACTTATAGAATTGTAAAGAATTTTCTATTTATAGACTATATTTGATAAAAGTCATCTCCATATCTATAAAGAATTTTGAGCTTTATTCATGAATAAACATTTTATGTGAAATCTGGGTATTCAGAGGATTTTGGTGATGATCTAAACCTTACAGGATATTTATGAGCTTATTTACCTGCTTGTGCATTCAGAGTTTTTCTCACTTTAACTTTGTGGTGAGGTGATAATAAACTACTTAGGTGACAGCTGTATGTGTCAAACAAAGCCATTCGACTGGGGGTCAGTGGCAGGTTAGTCTATTACAAAATACACTTAAAGACCTGGAGGCTACTCAGGCTGCAGAACAAAACTAACACACCAACACCTTATGGGCTAAGAGTGTGTGCAGCATCACAGTCTTTACCACACAGGATTCTCCTGTGTCCTCCAGTTGCAAAATGACTGCTGGAGAGGAGGAAATAAACACACACATTGAGGATGTCTGGAGGCTGAGTTCAACCTCTATGTGTCCGAAAGCAGATCTGTTCTTAAATGAAATCTGCTACTGACCAAACAGAAATGGGTCAGTGTTGCCATGTAGGTAATTGTAAAGACAAACTCTTCATTATGGATTAATGAAAGCTGATATTTAGGACAATAGACAACAAAACAATCCCATTAAAAAAACCTGTGAAGACAGGTCCTCAAAAAAGGCACATCCTTTGAGTTTTTGAACAAAAAACCTAATTATAAAGCATTAAGTTGAGGGGGGTTATTGTACCCTTCTTATGAATCAACTGCACACGCAGTCGCTCATGTGATGATCTGTTGTTGGTTTAGCTTTAACAGGCTTTCTGTCAGTGTGTTGAGCTGCTTTCACTTAACCCAACTCAGCGACACATGATGACACGCAAGTCAATGACTCACTTGGATATGTGTGTAGGTATGTGCAAGTCTGCTGTTGTGATTTAGAAAATGACTTTGTGTGTGAAAAAAACTCCATTCACTTCATAGAGAAAAGGCAAAGTATTAAGTGTGTGTAGAAAAGCAGTTTGCTGTTTAAATCTGTCATGGATACAAACAACAAACAAACAAATAGATGTCAGCTGTTGTGCTGCATTTTAAAAAATTGATTTTCTAATTCAAATGAATCTTCATTTAAATGTTTTGATATCTATCTTTTAATATGTGCACATCAGATAGCAAAGGTACATTTTAAAGGAAAACTGACATAGAGACAAAGCTAATGGCTTTTATACATTGCCTTTAGTTATTATATAGTAGATAAGGAGATTACCACAGTGGGTGAGGAATGCAGAGAAGTAATCTGACAGGTCACAGCATTTATCTAGCAATTTACATTAAGTGCAGTAACCATGTCATGTGTCTACAAACAACC
Source organism: Acanthurus leucopareius (assembly GCA_029814765.1). Lineage (NCBI taxonomy): Eukaryota > Metazoa > Chordata > Actinopteri > Acanthuriformes > Acanthuridae > Acanthurus > Acanthurus leucopareius. Next base: position 1,183,990 of record JAQMCX010000044.1, on the reverse strand, counting down.
TGTATAGGCCCCTACTGTCAATGTTGATCTTTTCCTATAAAAGATTGAATATAAAGTTGTGCCTGGCTCAAGGACAGAGCAGTGGATGATGAGAGTCATTCAGGGGTTTCTCTCTCTGTTTTCTTCCACATCCACATTGTCTCATCATTTTTTGTTGTTAAATGGTGAAAAGTGCACAGAGTTTTGTTCACACCCCATTTGGTGCCTGCGTAGGTGGACATGTTTACACATTTTTCCGCACATACAGTTTGTGTGGTCATACACTTTGGGTTGACACACACAGAGTACACACAGACCCTTATGGGCATAGACAGATGATAAGACTGATATCAAGTGAACTCTTGCAGCCACAAGCATACAGAATGTAAATTTTGAGCCTAATTATGTAAGAATTTATCACTAAAATCTCCTGACCTGACACAGCAACCACTGTAACTGACAAACATATTGTGAAGTGATAACAAATCAGTTTCTGTGTTGTCTCTCTCTGGTCTGTAGGTCTATTGATCTTGCTCCAATTTATGACTTGATTGTGATATAGGCCAATAACTTTTCTGGTTTCTGTTTAGTTTATGCTGTGTCCATGATTACACTGTATATATCATGTTGAAAAGATAGTGGTGTACCAGGTTTTCTCCTGACATCTCACCACTTATGCAGCTAGATTTTTTTCCAATTTCATCCCAGAGCCCGACAATGCAATATGTCTATCAACACCTTTACAGCACTTTAAAATGAGATAAAATGATAGTAAGTACATGACAGCAGTTGTTAACTCTTTATTTAGAGAAGAAATAATTGCCTCACACTCTACAGTATTGAGCAGTTACACGTGAAGTCATAATTTGTCAATTTAAATAATTTCAGCCCTAATGAGCAAGATTTTTTCGTGTTAAACACGACTACTTCCCTCAATCAGTCAGTTATCCAGCAATCCCACATAGCAAGAATACATGGCTGAATGTGGCAGCAAACATATCAAATTTCCATATACGTTGATCAGATTAGTCCAAGCTTCACTCTTTAATACAAGCACTCTGATGTCGTGCGCAATCAAAGTAGTTTAAGATCTTAAACTTGTCATAAAGATTTACTTATGACTACAGCAGACACATGCAGCCTCCTCTGTTATAAATAGGCTGCCTGTGTCTGATGACGGATGAGACACACCTATATTAGACCTGTGCTGGATCAAGTCAATGAGTGACGACGAGTGATGACGGTGATCTCACACACCCATACACACATGCTAATCCCTTGTTGCCAGTCACTTGATCTATTAATATTAAATAGGCTGCTGTGTTAGCAAGGCAGGCTTTACAAAACAAGGTAAGGAGGGGAGAGGGGAGCGTTGAGCCTGATCCTCAATAAGCTTCATAAAACTCATTAACACATTTGCCAGCTGCCCCACTGATGTGACACACACACACACACTCACACACACACACACACACACACACACACACACAGAGCTTGTCTTCTTCTCACACCCTATTGTTATTTGGCTAAGTCTGTATCTGTATCCAGTCACCTGTACATTAGAAATAAATTTAAAAAATAAAATAAGAATATCTAATTTAAAATAATCCTCAAGTGCCGCATCCTCTGAACACAACAGTCACAGAAGTGGCAAGAAATACGCTGCTACTCTGAACTTTTTGATACTAAATTTCACATAATAAACCATTTGCTTTTCAACTCCCTACTTCAGGTATAGTCTGTTATTATTTCTGAAATCTTGGTAATGATTCAAGTACGATAAACTAGTCTTGTTGCTAAACATATTGAAAAAAATATATTTTCTGTTTTTCCAATTGTAAGCAGTCTTATTGATTTTAAACCTGGCTAGCATAATATTAGCTTTGAAGCTTGTAGATGAGATGAACAGTTGAGAAAGCTGATTGGATTAAAAATGTCTCCTGTCACCAAGTTTACTGGAATTGAGAACATTGTTTTTATTGCATTAGAAGTTTATTGGATGGCAATGACTTTTCCAAATAATAGTACAACCACCAGGTGTCACCAGGGAAAGCGAGTTATGGCCTGTGAAAAAACAAAACATATTTTTAATGGACTCTGCGTTGAGCATTATCACTTACATAAACACACATCGGATTTATGATGCCTATGATGTAAATAAGGGTTAGGGTTTGGTTTCACAGGCCTAATGGTGGAGGAGTGGATTGAGCAGTGTATCTTAGAGAGAACTGAGACTTTTTGGTTGCCTCTTGGCCGTGATGCGGTTCAGGAGCATGGACAGCACCTAGCAACGGCCCAACTGAACAAGAGCCATTGTGTCTTTTCTGATTAAACCTACAAATGAACTTGATTAAATTTTTGATAACGCAGGTTATGCTATTGGGTTGACTGTGGCAGTAACTGGTATGAATACTTTGTGAAATGTAAACAAATCGTTTTGTTTGTGATTAAAATGATTCTATTTGGCTTTATTTTTAAACCATTTGGTTATTTCAGCGTTGGGCCAAACATTGCCTCCAAGCTACTTCCTTAAACTGTACACGTCACCTTTGGTCCTCTATACAACCTGACCCAAAAAAGATGAGGTGTTATAACAGAGGTAGGAAGCCAGATAGCTCTACTGAGGAATAAAAAATAAAAAACAAAAATGCCAGAATAAAAATGGCCATTTTTTTTTTTTTGAAAGGAAGATCCTATTCATGCCAGAGGGGGGAGGGCCAGAACAGGACTCCAGTCTCTTGACCCCTGGCGACCTCAAACCAGCCATCCTACCCTCCACCCTCTTCCCACAAGATCACACACTCCCTCGGCTTTGTCTCACACACTCCCTCTGTCCCTCTGCTCCTCTTATTCCCTTGGGCCCAGATGGACATCAGCTGGACTGATTTAGACAGCAGACAATAACACACTCCCACACATTCTCACCCACATATTGTCACACACACAGAGAAAGCTGCTCTCATACTCACACACATACCTACAGACACAGGCACTGTTGCTCACACATGCTAATGATGTTTCAAGCAGACTTCCTCTGTTTTTTTTTTTGTTTTTGCAAGATAATCTGATTTGAAAGAAACTGGTGGAAAGGTTTTGTTGTTGTGGGCTGAATGTCTGACATTTCCTCAAATCATCCAAATTTTTTACAAGCAAGCTGGGAGGCTTTTTTATGAAAGTGACCTGGGAAAAATTTGCATTTTCTGAATGAATAATGTAAGGCCTGAGTAGCCCGACAAATAAAATGAGCAAAAACACTGAACAGTTTATCAAACTGACTGAGAGTTCATCATGAATTTATGTAAATGTCTGTTTTTGGCATCTAGGAAAGCTGATTGAATCATGAGAACTGACCTGATAGAAACTCATGAGACCCTAACCTTTTCCAAAAAATACTGAGGGAAAGAATTATTGTTCTGGGTGTATATTAATATTGCAGTCAGCCTTTAGATGCTTTACACTGTTGTAAACTTGTCTTTGTTTATGAGAAAAAGGGGAGGAATTTGTTATCATCAGGGTAACAAAGTTTTCAACTCTGCATTCTTATTTTTTCAGCCACCAGCCACACAAAGCAAAGACACCAAACATGGAGACTTTTACTCTGGAAAATATGTGTCTGTCAAGGCGTTTGTCACAACTGATATGTTGGTGCTTTCATTTTCTAAACTCATCTCATTCTTCTCATACATTCAAGGATATCAGTTCTGTTCAAGGTTGAAATTCTGCATCTTTTGTCTGTAGCCCCCTCTGTTGGCCACACATGATTCAACTGAAGACTCCAGAAAGCTGCAGTCTACAACCTGTTGGTTAACTTAACAGGTGTGAACACTCTTTAACTGCTCATATCTACTGCCCTGGATGTATCCCTTTCCTTAATAAAGTCTGACTCTCTGTCTTTCTCACATCTCTGACTGCCTAGTTTGCCTTTCACCCAGTATGCTGGGTGCGCACACACACACACACACACACACACACACACACACATTCATTCATGCCCTTTGTCTCGTCACTACAGTCTCCCACTGGAGAGAAGGACAGCACACATTCTTCACTGCATCTCCCCTTCGGATTGTCAATATTTGCCTTTTCTGTGTGTATGTGTGTGTGTGTTACTGTGTGTGTATGTGTGCTAAATGCCTTCACAGCTGGGAATTTCTGAGTTTGAGTATATGTGTGTGTGTGAGTCACCTCCCTCACTCTCTCTGGTGTTGGCCCGATTTCTTGTGGCATGGTGTGATCAATCTTTGACAGTTTGCTGACTCGTTTCTTTGTCTTGCACCCCTCCCCTCAACCAAATTTCCATGAGCTGTTGTCCTGGGCGCTGTCTGTGTCTGAGACTGTCTACACACATACATACATACACAGACACAAATGTATGTACACACCCCTTCTCTCCTTGTCACAGAATTTTGATTGTCTGGGGCTATCAACAATGCTGAGTGGGCCACTGTCTACCTCTCTCCAACCCCACCCCTCCTCTAAAAATATACTCAGTATGAATATGGTGCTGTATCAGTACTGGCATCTATAGGGTGGGGTATTCCACTACATCAACGCGTCACAAAAAAATCCACATAATCTAGTAGATGCTATGAAGTTAAGATCGTAGTTAAGACATTCTTACCTAATTAGGAAAATTAAATTTAAAGAGAAATGATGCAAAAATCTCAGAGGAGGAGAAGAAGGAAAAGGTAGGAAAAGAATATGGAACGTACTGGGCATAGGGGAAAGGAAAAGCGAGTAGACAGCAGAGAAAACCAGCAGCGGCTCAGCATTGTGCTGCTAATGTGGCCCAGGCTTGGGTAATCTAACAAAGGTTACTGTGGAGACCAACAATGAGACTCTGAGGGGCCCAGACTGCTGAGACACGACGGGAGAGAGGGGATGAGAGGAGCCAGAGAAGGAGAGGAGGGGGTAGGGAACGAGTGACAGAGTTGAGGGAGGGGGACACAGCCAAAAAAAATTTACATCTCAACACCATCCGACTTGCTTTCAGTTTGAAAGTGATTCTCTGCAAGAGTCAAAATTTTTCTGTGTCTGGTGCTAAACTCAAAACCAAAAATGAATCACTTCCTCTGAAGCCACAGGCTTTTTCACAAGAACAGAAAACACACACCTGTAGTTTAAATTAACAGAGGGGGTAAGCTTTGGTGAAATGACTTTAATCATTCTTCTATGACATAGTGGAACTTTGGAAACTGTCACTATGAAATGTAGTTTTTTCTTTCCATTTCAGATACTGTTTGAAGATGCTGAGCAAAGCTGATTCTGTGTAAATGAGCAACACATTCCTCTCCTCAGTATGAATGGGACGTGGTGAAGCTGGAAAAGATGGTGTAAAATCAGTCAGCTCCTCTTCTGAATTCATTTCAGAGACAGTAAAACAGTAAGAATCTATGGTCATGCTTGCAGAATCATGAGACTGTGCTGAAGTTTAGGTGCTTTCAGCTAAGTGCTGATGCTTCATTACATTGTGCCCAATCATATTTGCAGTGTTTACTATCTAAATTCAGCATGTTTTACACATAAGCTAATTTGCACTAACCAATGGTTATTACATTTCACTGTTTTAGAGATATTTGGTCAAGTATTGAACAAGTTAAAATTATTTGGGAATACCTAGGTCGGAGGGCTTCATGGTCCTAAGGGGACAATGAATTCAGGAGATACTTAAGTGTGGGCTAAAGTGGTCCATGAAGCCATGCAGCTATCATAAGTCCAAAATCTGTTTTCTGTATATGTTTGTATGCTAATTTTTCAAACACTGCTGTGAGCACTACAGCCCCTTTGAAATCAACTTGATGCAAACACCAACTGAATTCATGTAAATGCTTGTAAAACAAAAGAAAAATCAAATGTGGAATCTGGTGTGTTTGCACTAGGGATGGACCCATTATCGGCCGGGCTGATATTCAGCATTTTGATGCATATCGGCATCGACCTTTTTTTAATATCAGACAGCCAATAAGAGATCAATTTAAAACTGCGTTATTTTGGCTCTGACGCAGCCGCGCCTCTCTGTCTGCAGTCACTACTCTGTCTCCAGCATTGTCCCACCCACAGCACCATCTGATTGGTTACATGCAGAGCCAAGGCATGGGTAACAGCCAATCAGCAGTGAAAGCTGTGCATGCACAGTTCTCACACACGGCAGAGAGGAGAAAAAGTTTTGCTGAGTGGAGAAGCTCCTGAGAGCAAATATGAATATCAGCTCCAAATATTGGTTATCGGCCTCCTTGACTACTAATAATCGGTATTGGCCCTGAAAAAAATGTATCGGTCTATCTCTAGTTTGTACATCTAATTTCTAAAAGCAAAAACCAGGCTGTATTACATCATACGGTGAAGGACATCAGGAGACAGCGCTATATCTATTAAAGTGTTGTTTTAGCATCTGACAATAATTGTTCCTACCGTGAGATTCTCATGTTACCAGATGTTACGGGTTCATCCAATTTAGAGTTTATGTTTGTCAATGTCATACATTCAAGTAAATTTAAATTCAGTAAGTATGCTTTTAATTTGTGTGTCCAAGCAGCTTCCAATTTGAGGTGGTTATGTGGATCCCAAGCAGACCATTTCACCGTTCATACCACTGTATGTATCAACAAGCTCTAGAGAGAAGAAGATACTGCTGAACCATGGCCTTCGCTTTGATAGCCTGTGTTCTACCACAAAACAGATACACAGATAAACAGAGTGCTTAGCTCACTTTTGATTGACATACTGACACAAACTCTACATTTTTCCTCTCTTTTCCTCAGGCGTACATAAACTACAGGTTTTTGACTTTTTTTAATACAAAAATGTGACAATCTGTCTTTTTATCAGTATCGTCCATGAAAAACGTAATTATCAGATATTGGTATCAAATGAAAAAAAATTCTTATCCTAGATTCCTAATTCTTATCAGTCTGCATGTTTCATAAAAGATTTGAAAATTGTTGGAAACATTTAAGATAATGTAAGTACAAAACTCAACAAAATATATGACAAAGATATGTAGAATTTAATGCAGAGATGTTGCATATTTTACATATCTGTGAATGTTCTCATTCATCCATGTCATGGTTATTCTACATGTTTTTGTGAATAAGTGTTTCGAATTTTAAGGTCACCAGGGTTACCAATGCCTTCTGCTGACACAAGACACATGAATGGAGGGTAAATATTCAAGACTCCTATAGAGATTTTGAAATGATGCTTTGAATATCTGTTGCCATTTTCTATGACATCACTCTACTTTTTAATCTCAAAAGATTGTTAAATAAAATCTGTGCCCTCTGCTTGCTGTTAAAAGGCTCCACATGATTATTCATGTATTACTGATTACAACACATGCATTGCACGCATGCATTCTGGGGGGCATTACAAGGGTTATATATATGCACGTGGGTACTGTTGTGCACATTCACTGCTGCATGCCCAGGTGTGCATATCTGTATGAGTTCTTTGCCTGTTTAAACAAGCAAGTAGGCATGTGCAAATGTCAATTTGCTGATAAGCATTTGTCAAGAATATTTCTCTCTGCATGTCCATACAGACTTAAATGTTTGTGACTGCATTTTACTGTATGACTCAGGGAGAATATCCAGTGTGAGACAGACTTTAGATATTGCAAAGACATTATAAAATGCAAATAAAGCTTATGTTTCTGTGTTTTTGGATTTTTAATGTCTAAAACTGACTGTCTGCTGTGTTCATGAATTATTTACAACTTAAACTCCTAATGAAAATAATAACATTTATTCAGTCGAGTATGACTTTTTATTGCGTCTTGTTCTGATCTGCCAATCAAAAAAACATACCACAAAATACTGGTCTCCATTCAGACAAAGATCAACAGTTATTGACTCTAAATCTGAATTTAGAAACAGCAAAGCAGAGCAGGAGCTTTTTGAATCTCAACCATGCAGCAGCTCCTTTGTGATATTTCTTGTTGACATTCATATTACAATAAAGATAAAACTATGGTAACTGATGTACCCCTATAGTAAACAATCATCAGCATCATCTTCCCCAGACCCTGTATGCAACTATCAAAGACCTTTACTGAAACCACTGGCTTTTTGTGTGTGTCTTCTTCCACAGTTGTAGGTCTTGTTGTGTGCATATTTAATTTACTCACCCTGATGCTATGAGCGCTCTGGACTGGGCCATTGCAATCCTCTGTAATGCTGGTCTGCTCAGCCCTGCTAAGCTTGATCTCTGTGGCAATGGGGCATGGCACACTGTTGCTGCAGACAACGATGAGCGCTGGGGCTTCATCACTACTGGTGACGGAGAGGGGACGGGAGAGGGGGGCGTGGTCACGCTGCTGGCAGGGGAAATTAGTGTGGCGGTTGGCACTGATTCGTTGGCTGATAATGAGGACTGCTTGGCCGGAATGGATGGTGGGTTCAGATTCGAAATGGACGATGGGGGCTGAGGAGGTGGAAGGGATGGTGGAGGTGGCCTGTTGAAAGATGCAGAGATACCCATAGAGGAGGTGCCAGCTGTGAGGGCAGCCAACGACTGAGCAAAGAGCTGGGCGTTTCTTCGTGGAGAGGCGGTGTTTTTGGATATGGCAAGGCCATGCGGCAGGGTCTGATAGTAGTTGGAGTTGGAGTTGGAGTTCTGCTGCTGTCCTCTTCCCAGTGTGGCTGATTTAGATGGACTCAATGGTTTAGAGGCGGTGGGTACTGAGTTCTTGGGCCGCTGCATGGTTAGTGAGCGTCTGCCTAGAGTCTGTGTCCCTCCTCCTCCTCCCCCTGCTCCTCCTGTGTTGGCCTTAACACTAAGGACCAGCATGCACTGCTGGCAGGAACAAGGCTGGCCCAGTCCAGTTGCTGGTAAAACCCCATTGGAGTAGACAGAGCTTCCGATCCCCATGCTTGTCCCTGACACCCCAACACCCAGCAGGGCTCCTGTTAGACCTCCATTTACTCCTGCCCCTCCTCCTTTGGGGAGTGGGAGAGGACCAGACACTAGGGGGTAGGCCATGTCAGCACGTCTCTGGATCCGTCGACACCTCTGGCTCTGTCTGTTCACCTACAGGAGGACAGAACAAAACATGAGCCTTTTTCTTTACAAGTTTACCCTCACCATGGGGACATTACATCTGCAGGAAGTTGCTGCTTGAATGTAAATATCACCCATTTGGTAAAAAAAAATCTAGATCTTAAATACATTTAAAGTTGCTTATGTCACTGATGTCCACATAAGAGTTAAAAACACACCTGTGTCATGTTCTGAAAATCAATGAGGTAGCAGAAGCCAAGTGGTGTCAGGTCGAGGCAGGGCTGTTGGCGGTTGTGGGCGTTTTCGATGGCGATGGCCACCTCCATGTCATAAGGTGTCCACGTGCCTGCATCGTTTTCCCACTCCCACTGCCAGCCCTGACCAGGGGCCGAGGCTGGGTCATAGAAACTTCTTCGCACTGGACGAATGGTTCCTAAAAAAAAAAAAAAAAGGGGAAAAAGTTTTAAAAAGTGTCAGTTATTTACTTTGTCTCAATAGGTTTCCTTAACAGTTAACCAGAGGTCTCTGCACCAGATTAAAGACACAAGCTTCAGAAGCAAAGCAAAGTTTGTAACATAGGGATGCTGCAAGAAGATCCAGTTAGTCAAAGTCAAAGTCAAAGTCAAAGGCCCCACACAAACTTAATCTGCAGTCATAGCCTGCAAGAGGAGCTTTATAGATAGCCACTGGCTTAATCACTAGACAGCCACAGATAATCTGAGCAATTGAGTATATAAACAGCTCACCTCTCCTTAAAAAATTAATATTTCCTTGCCCTGAGTGAGCAAAAGCACTGTGGCGTACTGCCTTATAATATGCAGACAACTGATCTATAAAACATACTTGTATAATTTGACCACCGTCAGTTTTTTTTTTTAACATATTAACTTGTTATCTATTGTAATCACTGAGGCTGAATGTACAAATTGAAAATTTGGGTTTTGGATTATTGCTAAGATGGCAGAGGGTGCTGCTATAAATACTGTCTGTCAAGGCTGACGGTATCTCAACATATACCGCCTCTGAAATGAGACTTGCCTTCTCATCATGACATATCAGTTATTATTTCCCTCTAAATGTTCTGTTTTTCTTTTCCTGTTAAAGACTTGTCGACTGAAAAGATTCAGCTGACAGAGTCAGCTAAACTTTCATATCCCATTATCATGCAGGTCCAAGTCACAAAAATTAAGCAGACAACTTTATAAGTTTCAATACCTGAAAAGATGTTAGGCTATGTATGTCTTCACATACAGCCCAGGCCAAATTAAAAACACTGCAAACAATGTGAGTCAGTTGGGTTTCTATTCCCTCTTAATAAACAGGCTGCCTACAGGAAGAACAGAGACAAGAAAAAGGTCTGAAAAGACCTAGGATGAGTTGTTAATGCATTAAACTAATGGTAAAAAAGCCATGATGCATTGTAGCTTTTATAACTAGATGCATGATTTTCATTAATTTTAAAATACTTGGATGAGTGGGTAAACAGTCAACACACAATAGCATCATGAAGGGAGGGGGGGTGCAAGCCTTGTGACGCTAGGCGCTGCAGGGCCATGAGTTGAATAGTTCATAGAGCACTTAGTCTGCTTTGCTTTTTATCTCTCCTTCATGTCCTCATATATTTGTGTCTTCACTTTCAGTTCAATATTTCAATGACAAAAACACTGCTAAACAATCTGAGGAGAGCATAACAAATAATTAAAATATACATATGAACAACCACCAAACAACAATGTGTCTCTGTGTCCCTGTGGGGCACAGGGGTAGGAGGAGGGTCCCTACATCAACCAACCAGAAACTACCTCGGTCTCCAGGGGTAACAGGCTATTCAGTCAATGCCAGAACAAGGAGGAGAAGGCATATGTGAGTGTGTGTGTTTGAGAGTGAGTGAGAGACTAGTACAAAGAGGTGATATTGGCAGAGTGGCATCGGTACACAGACATCAAAAGGAAGAGTTTCAATGGTAGGGGGGCTGCGTTTGTTTGGTGTGGACAGAGAAACAGAGACAGAGAGGGAGTGAATAAATAAGCTGAGATATCCCCTGCTGTAATGTTTGTTGTGTCTATAGTTGTACAGTAGTTCACTTGCTGTAGAAATACCTAAGAGAGAAGATCTAAAATATGCCAACAGATCTCTCTGGAGGACAGAGTGTATTATACAGAGATAGACAAACACACAGAGACTTTGAAATATAGGTAAGATAAACACTAAAATAGCATAAATATGTAAGAACAAATCCTTTTCTGTTACTGAAGAATCCAGCGTTGCACTTGACCTGCTGACTGCCATGTGAAATTTAATTTTTCTTGGAACATGTTAAGTGAACAAGTCTATTCACAGTCAGACAAATAGCCGACTGAAGTAGAGCTACACTGCAGGAGATGCGGTTCATTTCCACATCATGGGATAATGACATTTCTTTTAAGTTTGTTTAAACTACAGAGACACAGAATGCCCAGTGAGTTACATCTTGAACATATATAGCAGACAGAAGACAACAGGCAGACTTAGCCAGCAGGAAACTGCATGACTGATAATCGTACTAATCACTTATTTATTCAATACCCAAAGATACATTGAGTTATCATAATTGACATAGGAAAGAAATGTTGTGCATCCTTAATATCATATAGGATAATCAATGGATGTGTATAATTTGAAATTGGGGAACCACAATACAAAGGTATGGACCATAACTGTGATGCTTTTAAAAGTTGATACTGACATCATATTAATAGTAAACATATGACGATACTGTTCCAATAATACACAGTCTTTCAAATTAACTAAGTGTCATTTCACTTTTGTTTAGGCAACAACGCACCATAGCAGACACCAAATAGACGATAAAAAAGTTGAATATGAATTTGACTGATAGTATAATTATTTTTAAGACATTTCCTACAGATTTCACAAAATACTGTAATCATGAATTCTTTAGACCACCACATAACCATCACGATTGTGCAACGAAACCATATATCATGATGGTCCTAATTTGAAGCAAAAATAGGCTCAGTTGCTTCTCCAAATCAGAGAAAAGAAGGAAAAAATTTTGATACATGAGCTACAATTCAGAGGAACCAGGATACATTTGCAGCCCAAAGACTCTCATCCTCAACTGTTCTCCCATGCTGGAACCTGGTGAATGCAGGAAACCATGTGTGTGTGTGTTCTTGTGTGTGTTTGTGTATTAATGTAATTGTGTGTTTTTAAATCTAGGTAAGCTAAGGTGTGCCTTAAGCTGACAAATTAACCGACACTGCCAAATAAAAGGAAATGTCACAGAGTTGGACAATTAAAGCAGAATAAATGTGTGTTTCTGTGTTGATGTGAATGCCAAAGTGTTGTACACAGTAATTCAGCAAATGCCTTAATCCAGCTGCTCTGACACCGTACAAACCTCTCAGAATTTTGAAAGCCATGTCAACCCAAGGCAGGCGGCTGCTTTCATGTGTCAGTAACGGTTGGAATCAAGTGCAACTTGTTGGGTGTGGCCACACTGGATTTATGCAACAGGTCAGACTGTTTGAGTGAATGTGTCAGAACTGAGTTAAAATAATCTACTGAAATGAAAGTTTTAAGAAACAAAGATCACAAACACTTGAGCTACATTAAATGTGCAGATAAAAAAAGTAAAAGAATGGTTGTGTGTGTGTTAGGCGCTTCATTAGAACTACATGGGAAAATATGTATAATTATTGAAGAGTATGAGTAAGAGAAATTAAAGTGTGTGATAAGTTTGAGGGAGGGAGAAGAAAGGACAAAGAGGCCTGAGGCAGGTGGAGAAAGAAACTAGCCATCTGGTCTTTATTGTTCTCTGCACCACTGACCCCTCCCGGCACACACACACACACACGCACACGCACACGCACAAACACTGATCACACCACACAAGCTGCCGACTGACCAGCAGGCTAGCACATGTTAGGGTGGGATTGTGCTTCATGCATGGCAGGACAGTGTTTGTGCTCCTCTTCAAGAATCAGTCAATTCTTGACATTGACTACACACAGTTTCAAATGTCAGGTACACGTTTCATGCTGAGGACAACTCACTCTTTACCTTAATGGTCCTCACAGCATCTGTTTCATCAACCACCACCACCATGCTGTGTTAGAGGGGGAAAGATGTCTGGAGGTCTGTCTCGGCACCACTCAACCACCACAACCAAATGAGTTTACTTAGATTACCTCTGAGGCTTAAAGTAATAAATAGAAGCACACAAGTTCAACAGAAATGTGTCTATCTCTGAAGCTACTGATGTTAAGAGAAAAAAGTGAAAACCAGAACACTGGCAATTCTAGCAATGAACACAGTTGCAGTGGCGACTACAGGGGATGGAGACTTCCACTCCACAAATACACACACAAACACAAACACAACTGTACTGGCGTTCCTTGCCAATCTGTCCCTCCTTTATCATCCAAAGAACATACTGACATTCAGTGACCTCATGCCTTTGTGACTTTGTATCCACCCATCAGAGGAATAACCAGAATTTCCTCATCATCCCTGCAACATTTCTCCCATTTCTCAAACATGAAACTGATGTGTCCCAGGACAAACCCAGAGTGATTTCTGCCTGAACTTGAAACTATCCTAAGGCAAATTCAATCAAATTGCTACTAATTTCCAAATAAATGATAACACAATGACTAATGTGCCAAATTTAAAGAAATTCCTTTTACAGTGTTCATGAAATAGGGAAGCGTGATAATGAGACGGACAGACATCCAAACAAAACATAATGCTTCTGAACAGAATTGCCACCTGCGTGGAGGCATTGCCCTCCCTCTTTTTTTCAATCCTACTAATCCAAAATATGATTCAGTCCGTGGCTCAAAAACCTTAATATGATCTGAACTGTGAGGTAGGCCTATGTGATCTGTTATAGCCCTAGTTTCTGGGAGTTCAATCAATGCCAGGAAAGGAACTTTCTGAAGCCCATGACAGACAGGACAGATGCTTCCCTCGCTTCTGGTTTATCAGGTAACAACAAAAAATAAACACCAAACAAAATACCTCCCCTTTTTAACACGAATTTCAAAGCAAACAGACAATTGCAAACAAGTTCATCTAGCAAAAACACCAATTTTTTTCCTCTTCTGTCCATTTTCATTTCTCTTTGTTGCACTCAGCCTCTCTTTGAGCCCCTCTAAACCCCATCACATGAGAGTCATTAGCCGCAGGTAATCCTGTATGTATGTGTGTTTGTAAGTGTGTGTTTTGGGATTCACAACACTGAGCAAGTTTAGCAAGTTTAGGTTTGGGTTTGGAGTGTTCAAAGTCAACAAACTCGGTCCAAGAAACAATCAAATGTAACAGTAAACCAGCTGTGACATAAATATTTCTTGATGTCTCCACGTGATTTCATACGTCTGCTTAATGTGTGTGTCTTGTGGTGCAGGCAGTGAGTGATGTCCCTCCCCCGGAGGCCTACACCGTAACACGACACGCAAAGTTTCCCAACAACAACTCAGAGAGAAAAAGTGGTGCTCTGACCCCTCCACCTCTTTCATCTTCCTCTCTCTGGGTTTCCTTCTCCCTCTTTCCTTGTAATTTATGATATGTCCATGCAGAAAACAGACAGGACAGGCAGTAAATGGCAGGCTTAAAGACCAGTATGATTTCAATGAATTTTTTGATTAGATCGATGTTAAAAGATAATAACAGTTCATAATTAAATTTTGAACATTTTTTGGAAACTTTCTCAAAAATATTCCAAAAAGTTCTTTATTAAGACTACACATCTTACAGTATTTTAAGCCAAATTATCCATCATCATCCCATTGAATATAAGTCTTCACATTAGTCCTTAGTCCTTCATTCTCCCCTCTCAATCTCTTCTTCAAGTCTTGCTCTTTCTCTTCCTCCTCTCTGCATCTAATTTTTTTCTAACTGTACATGTTTTCTTGTTCTTCAATATTCTTCTTTACAGTTTAACCTCTTGTTGCCCTCTCGACACTTTTTTTACCTCTCTCCCCTCCACTCTGTTGCGCCGTGTACTCCCTTTAACTCTTTTTACGCCTTTATCTCTACTTTGTTTCACCTTGAAAGAGTCCAGTCCCCTGAGTTTTGGGTTCAGAGTCAATTTTCAGCTTCACAGAGTGTGTGAGAGAAAAGCAGAGAGAAAGAGGGTGATGGAGGTGAAAAGAGATGATAGTGAAAGGCAGATAAGGTGGATGAGAGGAGGTATGACATAAAGCAGAGGCTTTACAACGAGAGAAGAAGAGACCCTAACCTCACTGCTCAATGTCAAAAACACAAGAAAAAAATCCACTCAAAGAAGGAACAGCTTTGCATTTGTAATAATTTGTGTGAATTCTAATACTTCCTGTTAAATGTTTAAAACAGTGCAAAACTACAGTCACAGTTTCTCTATGAAGTTCTAAAAACACCAGTTCTGCCTTGATCTCTGATTAAAAAAAAAAAAAAGTGTCCGACATTAAAAGTATTTAAATACTTCAACCAACTCTTAGATAAGCAAACAACCCCACACTCTGTGTCTCACTTTACACACACGCACACACACACAGTTTGTTTTAACAACAATTACAGGCTGCTCTCCACTACTGGAGACAGAACATTAATAACATGTTATGTTATCAGTTGCCCCCCCCCCCCGCCTTTTCTTATACAGAGAGGACTGTCATGTGTTCATTAATAAATGCTTTTAACTTTTAATTGGAAAGGCTCATTTGCCCTAATTGTCAGTTAAATATCATATTGTATTTCCGTGAACTAATGATGCCAGTGAATGGTTTGACACACAGTAAACAGGAGCAGGACACAAAAAAGTGCCTTATTCACTCAGCTGAAAATGCTTTGAATCAAAAATTGACTCTGAATTGAACCAAGACCCTAAAATTAAAACTCCTATCTTGACATTCCCAAAGATTCACAGCCTAGCTGACAGAGTTATGAAACAGGTGGTGAACATAGAGCATGTGAATGATGAACTTGCATTTGTCAAGTGACCAAAAACACAACTTCAGACAAATGCTTATTCTGCTTCATGTCTGCTGGATATTTGAACAGTTAACTGTTTCACACTTTTCAACTAGTACAAGTTTATACAGTGAAAAAGTATAAGTATTATGTTTTCTGCTTATTCTGCTGCTCCCAAGAGGTTCAAGAATCAATAAGTATGTAACTGTTGTGTATGTTAACCTGTTCTGCATTTCCTGTCATAAACTAAATTAACACAGTAACCTGATATGTTGTGTGCATGTAAATGTAGTCAGTGTTAATATTAGCTTCCACTCCCATCCCCCTATCTCGTCACCATAATCCACCCCCTCTCCTGCGTCCCTTGGGAGTCCCTCATCCAACTCTTGCCCCCCACCCTCCATGACCCCGATGCCCCAGGGCATTGTGGGGGTCTGGGAATGTGTCTCCTTCAGCAGGACCAGCTGGAACGAGAAGAGCAACATGCTGCAGGAGCAGGAAAAAGATGCCTTCAAAGTTTGAAAGACACCCCTCAAAGAAACTGATGACAAGTCAGTTCGTAAAAGTCCCATTAAAAAATATGTATTTTTCTTCAAGACAGCCCCTCCAAACATTTAGCTGAGGTGTCTTATGCTAAACTCGACAAGAGAAACTTAAAATTCACAAGTTATTCCATCTTCTGTCATTAGCAAGCCAAGTAATTACATATGTCGCTGCCAGGCAGTATTAATACTATGCCTTATTTTTTATTAAATGAAAACATATAACATTCACTCTCTGTATTGTATTTTGAATTGCAGGGGGAAAACAACTGCAAGAATAAGTGGAACTCCAAAGCTGAAAGGAGCATGAAGTGAATCTACAGTCAGATATTATTCTCCCTCACAAACTACGCAATTGATGTCTCCACGCAATTTTATGATTTTTTTCTGCTCTCACTTGCAAACAGATACCACAGTATAGTACCATGTACCATGATGTAGTCACATTCTTCTTGTTTGTTTGAGATGAAAAGAACTGACATGTCCATGAACAATGAAAGCCACCGTGACCTAATAATTAAACAAAAGAGCAACACCTATAGAAGCCAAACAAACCCAGAACAGAGACCACCTTCTCAGGCTGATCATCCAGTCTAACAGCTGATCTTTGGGAGGTGCAGTGCAGGGACACCACACCATTAAGTGCTAGAAGCAGTGAGGGTCTCAGGGGACGTGGGCTACCACTTGTCACACAGAACATACAAAGTCTTCCAAGAGAGTCTATGCTGAGGGCTTGAGGCATTTCCTTAACGCAGCAAGTTGTCAGCTTTAAGCCTGTGCATTCTGTACAGACAGTAAAGGAAAAGCATCCATGGTTTTGTTCAGATGTTAAGGGAAAGGAGGAAATCTGCTCTCCTCCAACTACAACTGACAGTGCTGGGAGAACCTGCATGATGGGAGAACTCATAAGGTGTTGAGACTTTAATTTGAGTTAATATATTTCATTTGTAATCATTATTAATAAGTGAATGATTTAAAAACAGTTCATGTGAAGGGTGGTAGTTAAAAGAGTATTTTTATTTCTTAGGATGTCTTATTTTTAGTAAAAGTCATAAGATCATTTGTATAAATGCTTTATTTACTGAAGAGACTGCATTTCCCACAAGGCAAAAAAAAGGTGAAAGTGCGACGTAAGGTCGGGGGCAATGTTGTCGAAGTTAGCGGCTAGCGATGTTCTGTTTCCCTCACGAGTTAACGTGTATGCTTTCCTTTGTTCATAAACCCGATTTAAACTCCAAGTCTCGTCTCAACATTTTGTTGTGAAGACATTAGACTAAGCTGCAACATAAGGACACTGGGAGGGGAAGAGACGGCAGGCAATCCCAACTTTTCTTCTAGTAATACAGCAAAGCCAGACATGTGCATCATGTTGTTTGCTATGTCATAGTGGGGTCAGAATCAGGAGAGCTTCTCCTAGGCTACTTAGACATTTTTATTATTTCTGGCCAAATGTCCATCACCATTTTGACATTTAAAAACCAATAAAAGGAGAATTTTGTAAAGTAAATTTGCGTCTCGATTGAGCTGTTTCATTCACAATGTTTTCTCCCCCATTGTAACTCCCCACCAATGTTTTCTGCCATAACGACCAAATCTTTTCTATCACATGCTTTCAAGTTTAAC
Organism: Acanthurus leucopareius; assembly: GCA_029814765.1. NCBI lineage: Eukaryota > Metazoa > Chordata > Actinopteri > Acanthuriformes > Acanthuridae > Acanthurus > Acanthurus leucopareius. The sequence continues at coordinate 1,165,898 of JAQMCX010000044.1, read as the reverse complement.
TCGGTGAATTCAGGACTGAAAGTGATGTTATGTGTTCAGCAATGCTGTTGAACTCCAGAAGTCTCACCAATATTGGTCTTGTTGAACAACAAAAACACCACAAAAACACACCAGCTTGCAGAGTCAGTTTCAGCACATAAAAGGGCATTAATTCATCAAATCATGAATCAGCTCCTGATGTTTGTCCTACTTAAAAGGACATCATCCTGATATCTGCAGTAGCTGCTAGCTAGTTTATGGGACTGTCACTGCTCTACAAGACATGGACTTTTTTGCAAATACTCAACTGACGATGCAGACACTTAATGTTCAATTTTATAGTTTGTCCAGCCATAAATACATGACATAAATACACATTACTGTAAAAACAAATGCATGTTTTTTTATGGGGAACTCAGATAGCAGAACAGGTTTGGATGCATAACTACAGCATCCAATGTGCTGCATATGATACTCCTCCCTCTCTCCTTCCTGTCTGCCACATCACACATCCATCAAAGACAATAATGCCCCCTCAGAGAAGTTAACTGACACACAAACCTGCCTGAATAAACACAGGCATGCATGCAAAAGTTCACCCACCCAAACTACAGCACTAAACTAAACTTAATCAGCTACAGATGATATCTGACGCCAGCAACACAAGCGAAAACAACAGTAAGTGCTATTTACAAAATAAGAACTCTGTTTTCTACATTACTTTCTACAAATTAAAAGCAGATGTACAAACTGGAGAACTTGACATGGGATTCAGGAGCGTCAGAACTTCAAAAATCCTGGCATTGTGCCAGCCAAAGACGGGGATCCTAAATGATAAAACTTGAACTTGCGCTATTTTTTTCCTCTCTTCATCTTTCTCTCTTCCCTTCATCTTTCACTTCACTGAACTTGTAACAACCATCGACCCCGAACCTACCAACCCCTCCCCTCTGCCTCCGAGGTCTGTTCTTCTTCTAGCAGCCACAATGGAGGAACTCACATCTGTTCAACGAAATCCGACAATGGTAAAGGAGCAAGAGTCAGGGAGATTGAGAGAAGGAAAGAGAGAGAGAGAGAGAAAGAATACAGACTCCCCAATTATCCCACTCTTTCTGCAACAACCACTCCTTCACCCCCACACGAACTCACACAAACATGCGCACACATCTTTCTATCTCTCCTACGTCGAAGCCAAAACCGAAAGGCCCTTGGGACTTGTGCCTATTGACGAAACTGAATACTTGTATGGGGAGGGGGAGTCAGAGACCCCAGGGAGAGGGAGAGCCACGGAGGAAGGACAACTAAAGTGAATTCTCTGCTCATTAGGCCTTGAAATATTCCATTCTTTCCATAGAATCAAGATTTCTCTCTGAATCTTCATGCCAGGAGTGTGCAGCTGCGTTGTGCGTGTGTGTCTGTGTGTGTGTGTGTGTGTGTGTGTGTGTGTGTGTGTGTGTGTGTGTGTGTGTAGTGATTGCGGGTAAGTCATAAAGAATGCCGCTAACTCTGTGGTGTGGTGGTCATTTGCAGCTGCTGCACACCATCATACTGTTGAGTCTCAAGCCAACATAGCCATGACACACACTCTCACACTCTGTGTGTCAGACTGACTGAAGTTCTACAGGGATCTGAACTTTGAAAAGGGTCTGAGCCAAAACAACAAATCACACATACAGAAGGACTGCAGCCATGAATGTTTTCAGGTAGTTTTAACTTATTTTGCATGAATGACAACTATTGTCACAGTAGCAAAGGATCCCCAAGTGCAGTTATGAGAAACTTTTTGACAAACAAATTGCTGATGTTTTCCCCTTTAAGTCTAACTTTCCAGTTGTATATGTTATTTTAATTTAAAAGCACAATTGGTACTTTCTGAAAATTTTGATTTGACCTTCAATCAATTTCTAATCAATTCTGCACTTGAGCAAAAGTCTTAGACAAGTGAGAGAATCAGCTTTGAAAACAAAACATCAGTCTTTCATTCCTCTGATTTGCATTTAAGCAGAAACTCACCACATTTGTCCAAAGACATAGTTCTGTATACTTTATATGAGTTGGTAAGACTAATGTAACTTCACTTTTACGCTGAAAATATCCAGATTTTAAGCTTAGCACACTAGATCAGGCCCAAGAGCAAGAGCTAGAAATAAATTAAAAGTGCTCTGCAAAAACAGAGTTGGTAAATTTTCAGATAGCTTTTCATATTCCAAAACACCCACATAAATCTTGTCTGGTCAACATCTGGTGGAGCGTTGTTGGACAATAGCAGGGTCACAAGGGGAAGTCTCAAATCAAACTCTTAACTTTTTAGATCAGGGGTCCAGACCAAAGAAATTACACAATGAAGAAAACCTGTTTTTTTAAGGGTCAACAAGGATTTGAGGCGTGATTACCAGCCCGTGGTCAGCCCATAGATGTCACAAAAGCATACTTTATACCAATGCACAACACCTCAAGGTGTCACAATACCATTTTAGAGAGAGTTATATCCCTCTCTTTTACCACTATGTGAGTTTCATGGCTCTAAACCCTCGAATAAAACCCAAACATGACACCTTTCCACCGTGCATCTTCTCCATCTCTGTCTTACCCGTGTCCTGTCTGAACTGGTGCATGGACTGGAGATCTATGATGTACGGCGAGAGTCGGCTGTCCACCTGGCCGAGGACCACGCTCCCTCCGCGGGGGTCGCTGCTCCGAATGGCCGCCTCTATCTGATGGGAGACGGCGGGGCTGTAGGGCCGCCACCGGCCGTGTTCGTTCAGCCATTCCCACACCACCACGGCGGAGGCAAGGAGCATTTTGTTATTGCTAGCCCTGGGAAGGAAATAAATGGTGAAAAAAATACAAACACCAGTCTGTTAGCTAGAAGTATTGCTAAGCCCCACGGAGATGAGTGCGGGATGTGATTGCCAAAATATAGGCTGCTTGCTGGAAGCAGAGGCCATTCACGCAGCAAAACAGCAACAGCAGTTTTTTCAGTTTCGCTGTATTTAAATCTGATCTTTTACATGTGTATCACAACAGCTTGTGCGATAAAAGCAGACTAAAGGCAGGAGCCAAAACAAAGCCAGATTTTTCATCTTACATGGAGCCGCGGCGAAGCTAACGCCGAAGGAAGGCGACACATTCTCCTACGAAGGTCCGAGCTCCTCGCATGGCCGAGCGGAGAGGGAAATCTCTGTCCTCGCTCTACTGTCTTGCTAACAACACCGTAATAAGATGTTAAAAACAGTCGCAAAGTAAACAGAGAACAAGGCGGCCTTAATATCGGCTTTTATATTTGCTAGTCCTTGCTCCAGACACTACGATAGCTTCTCCGACGAGTCATGTATTTCCAGCGACGGCCTTTAGTGATTTCTTGCCTCAATGGAAAACAAAATCTTTGATGTGGGGGGAAAATACGTTTAAAAATTTCCCTTCCGTTTTTTATTTCGTGCACAGCGTGGGCTGGATAGGTCTATGCGTAAATCCTGGAAGAAGCAGCCTCGGCAGAGTGTAGATAACAAGAGCTTATGTGTGTATTTTGCCCGTAGTTTGGGGCGTAGCAAACCGAAATGTTGAGAAAGTAGCGCAACCTCAGTAGTAACGACTTCATAACCCAGGTCACATCAGAACAGGTTCAACTGGTCTGGAGCCCTGCGACTCAACACTGGAGATTTACCCTAATAACTAACTAACAAACTGTTCAGTGTGCGTTTGGCCCAATACAGTGTCTTTGTTTGTTAACATTTTAGACGATTTAAGTCATTTAACAGTTTTTGTTTAGATTATGAAGCACTGATAACACTGATACTAACAGAGAATTTTTTTTCTTTCAAAAAAAGAAAACTGTATAGTGCTAACCCTGCATTTACAGTCTTGGTCAGAACATATAAGATGCATGTCTTGGCTGATCTGTTTTTTTGTTTTTTTGTTTTTTTTTTTTACAAAAAAATGACAAAAATTGTTGAATCTGAATCAAACATTCACCTGCTGATTTCAACTTTCGGGTCCACTCTCCTAGTCCAAGACGCTTGGAGCAAAGTCCAGGGACGTCAAAGGCTTCTTCATGAATTAAATTTACCCTTAAGTCCTTTCGACTCCACCATGGCTCTTTCTCTCCCTCTTGTCTGTAGTTGGTCGCACAAAGCCAAAATTGCCCTTCTTTTTCTCCTTAAAATTAGATGTGAGACCCAAAGACGGAATGACTAGGTTCCCATCTAGCGGGTTAAGTGTAGGAAAATACTACGGCCATGATGCGTTGAAAAAAAAAATCTGTCACGTTGGTCGAAATGCTATCTTTTCGCGTCCATTTTCACCCTGTTGTTGGTAAACTTAATACGAGGCTGCGGAGGGGACTAAGACTAGGACAACAGTCCCTCCCCGTCTCCTGCCCCTCACCACACCCAGAGACCCCCATTGCGATGGAGGACCAGCAATTAATGGAAAAAAGGACATTTGAAGCCACAGTCGCCCAGCTTAACAGAAAGGAGCACATCACTAACTTCTGTTTAGAATGGATCGCTTGAACCTATTTGTATTCTTTCGTTGCCTTTTTTTCAGATGAAATATTATAACCTATACTAAAACAATAATATTTAATATCATAATATTTAATATATCATAATGTTTACTCTTTGCAATTGGGATAATTTTTAAAAACATTTTTCTTAATAAGTTGTCTGTATTGTAATAAAATGAAATTCTGGGACAGGTCATTTCTTTCACTAAGACCTAAGAGTTCGCTGTACATACACTCGTTTTATTGAAGGTGGCCACATGTTGCCACCTGGTGGCAAAATAGGAATTTACATCCATTTTTTTATGTAGTTACAGCCCGAATCATACCATAAACGCTAACTGGAGACCAGACAGACCGCACTTTACGCTGTTCACTAGACCGGGTCGTCAAATTCGTGCTAACAAGCTGCAGGTTTACTTGTAACTTCGGAACCGTAAAGTTTGATCGTTAAGTAGGCCTTTAGGTTTTAAACCCGTTTTTCACCTGTGTGCAGTAGTGTCGGCTCGGTGGGCAAGAGTGTCCCCGTGTGCACGTCGCGGTAAACGTTTTTTTATGCAAGGTGTAATGTTTTTGTTTAACAACACATTATCATTAAAAGCACGCATAAGTTTTTGTAAGTTTATTTACCTTTATGACGTCGGTGAGAGACATACAGGCTCCATAGCTCAGGGGTTAGAGCACTGGTCTTGTAAACCAGGGGTCGCGAGTTCAAATCTCGCTGGGGCCTATGTTCCTTTTTAACTTTTTTTTTCTTGTTTTGGTCAGACATGTAAGAGACATGTAATCTAGTTCCAAGAGTTTAATAGTAACTATTCATTTTCGTTGAATATGTAAGCGTACTTGTTACTACTACAGGTTACTAATAGCTGTTATCAGGAATAAGTTGTCGCAAAAGATTTTAGCAATGACCACATGTATGGTGGTGAAATCCATACTAACGGCAGACCGTCCTCAGTGGTTTCTATGAAAGTAGACAGATTCTATAGAACTACACACCGCCTAAACAAAGAGAAACAATTTCCTTATCCGGACACAGAGGTTTTAGAGCCCGGATAGCTCAGTCGGTAGAGCATCAGACTTTTAATCTGAGGGTCCAGGGTTCAAGTCCCTGTTCGGGCGGTAATTGTTTTGCATGCAGAGGTTGTATCAGTTAAGTGGGGCTTTTAATACGCAACACTATTTACGGGAAATGACAAGCTTTAAAGACAATTTGGCTAGTAAAAAGTAACCCACTCTCTGAAATCTATAGCTATGTATGCCCCATTCACAATATATTTTTTTTTATGTTAAATTGTTTCTAATTTTCGAACAAAAGTGATGGATGGGGACTCATGACGAACATTTTATTTAGCAAACTAATACTACCTAATTTTATGGCAAAAATATGGAGCAGCAAAATTTAATCATAGTATTTGATTAAATTACCGAAGTTCTGATTCATTTAAACTACTGATATTTCTTATGAAAATAACAACTTATGGCTGTTGAAAAATTGGTAGCCTAATGGCATTTACACAGAAACAGAATAAAACAAAAAACTCTCTTAAATAATATCTAAAAAACACAACCTTATAACCAGTTAATTTACCGAAACGCCAGTTTTTCTATCGACAGCATGTATTTTTTCTGTTGGACTTACAACACACAGAAACCCCAAGAGAATTGAGTCTACAATTTTTACATAAGCTTACACTAAAGTGCATGTAGTAGTAGACGGCATACAGACAAAGAAAACAATCCATGAAATACAAGGAAAAAGAAATAAATAAAACAATGACTTATTGGAAGAAACTGATTGCCGCTTCCACTCTATGTCCAGAAAAAATAAAGGAAGACACACACACACTGGCAAATAATGTTTTTAGTTTGCTTTCGAACAAGAATGCAGTTGTGGACTGGCTTTTTTTCGCTAGTAAGCAGGATCAGGAACCAAAGGAACCAAAAGCACCATCACCACATCTAGTTCTTCTACAGGTACAGTCAGAAAATCTCTGCCTGGTGAACTGAGAAGTCATGGCTTGTTAATTCAGTTGATTTTGATATTGGTTTAGCCACTGTTTTGCTTATTCTTTTTGTATGATCCTGATTTATAATTATTGGAAAGAGAAACATCCCTCTCTGACTTGGATCAGATTATAACTAAAAAACATCTTGAAAAGCTTGTGCGTCATAAATGCCTTACCAAATGTTAAAAGTGACAGCTGTGCTTTTCCTGGGATGAGTTCTAATATCCTGTGAAAAATGTCTATTACATTAGCCGATGCTGCTGTGGTTGTTGTTTATGTATTGTTGAAAGTGGTCCTTTTAGTTGCTTTTAGCAATTTGGGTCTGGTCGATGGTCCTCTTGTTTCACTTGACTTTGCAGTGGGTGATGCAAACAGCCAACAACATAATCAGCACCACAAGACCCACAGCCACATGGAACCAGTGATAGAGGAGAAAGAATGAAGAATCTGCACATGAAACTGAGGAATATATAGAGAGCAAACTAAAATTAGGCATTTAATTGCTTTTGAACGGGTGTTTAAAAGCTGTATTTAATGAAATCATGATTTTATTGAAAGCAGCTACTCTGCATCTCCTCTGGTTGCATATTGCTGTATGTTATGATTCATTGCATTAGAAATAAGGTGTGTGGTATGAATGTATTGAGGGGCTAGCTCTGACTGCTCTGACTGACACACCACACCACACCACACCACACACACACACACACACACACACACACACACACACACACACACACACACAAATCACTATATGTTATTCAGCTTTGGCATGTAAACTTATTTAAACAACTTGTGCAAGTACAACAGTGGAAATCTGAAAGAGCTTGTAAAACACATGGTATTTCAAGTTTTGCTGTTATTAAGTTAACACAATGCAGATTGTATTCTCCTACCTTGCAGTATTGTTCCTCTCCCAACTGTTAATTGTGTGTTCATGTAAGCGATACAATAGTAAAGTCCCAGGTCTTTCCCCTCAACACCAGTAATCCTGAGCGCCAGAGATCGGTTCATCAGCCTTAGTGAGTGACGAGGGCTAAGTTGAAACTCTAAGAAAAAAGTTGCCATCAGTTGAAGATATATCAAAAACTTAGTAATTACAACTTGACAAGCTGTTCCTCCTTTCAAGCTCAACAAGTCTACCTAAGACAGCAGCAGGTGTCCTGAACCTCTGTATCCTAGGAGGCTTGTGATAGCTACCATTTATCCAAAGCTTTTAACCCTTTATCTGCTCTAGTCTGTGACTTTAGTTTTGATAATAGGATTGTACCAAACATCATTTCTTTACATTTGAAGGTTATGTTTTTTTTTTTAAAAGAAGCTCGTCTTTGTTTATTCTGTCAGTACTATTTAAAAATCTAATTTGTCAAGCTTTATTGGCATGATTTGGACCTTTGTATTTCTTCACCTCAAAAGCCAGAATACATAAACATGAACCAGTGAGCAATGGCACCAAGGTCAAGTGTGTGTGTGTGTGTGTGTGTGTGTGTGTGTGTGTGCTCTTATTATTTATTTTCCCCTTAACAAAAGTTAAAAAATAGAGACTAATTACAGTAAAGACTGGCACTTCCATGGCTCTCTGCTCTGACAGGTTGAAGTGAAAATATTCGGCAACATTGGGCAAAATACCCTATGCATCAGAATATTAATTTATAATTTGAATATCAATGTTATAAAAACAAGCCTCAAAAGCTTCAGACTATTTGTTACAGCTTTATATGCTATACTCAGTTTCAGCCTCACTTCAGTTGAGTTTAGATCCTAGTTTTCAGTTTTCTTCATTTGTTTAAGTGGAACTCACGCACCTTGTACTGGATGTCCTTCTCTGAGTCTGGCACGGAGCAAAACAGTCGGAGTAAGTTCTAGGTTTTGCTTAAACCATGTGGTATCGTAAAGGTAGGAGATGTTACAGCCCAGAGTAACATTTGAACCGAAATGGACATGTCGGACCTCATCTGCAGACACAAACTGCATGCAATAAGCAGCCATAGTGATTAACCCTGGAGAGGAAAAAATGGGAACTGAATGACACAGATTTAATTATAGTTCTTGTCAGATACGAAAACAATCAGTTTTCAACCTCTTTTTTCTTTACATGTTCATATTTATATGTCAACTATTATAGTTTTTTAAATTGTTATTCATGGCCTTGATCTTGCTTGTTTCCCCCATGTTTTCATTATTTTTTTTAACATCTTTGAAATTATGCATATAATAACACAACCTGTTATTATTCCACTATTGTCCTGTTTAACATTTGAAATGAACAAATAGAAGCAATACAGAACTGAATCTTTCAGTTTCTACAGCCATAGTTAGTACAAACATCACGTCATTGAAACCACTACCTGCTGTTTCATGTCTTTTATCTTCTTTTACCTATCAGCTACTATGAGTGAAACCAATGAATCAAAGTTACTTTTTTCCTGTTTATTCATAATTAGAATTAAAATGTGATACTCACCAACAACAGTCATCCTAGCTCAGAAAAATTTGTCTTCTATTTTTTCCCGTTCTTGAGAGCGTCGCATCTTTAACTGACAAACCACATTACAGACTTCCTTTTTGACTGCCAAGCCACTGTTTCCACCAAAAGCCCACTTCTATATTTGACCAAGTCTTTCTTCCTGTTTCCGCAGTCACAAGGTTTCAATTTCACCAACCTACGAGCAGTAATGATTTGATTTTCGTCCTTTACTTTTTACTGCAGTGATTACGTCTTGTTGTTCTTAGTTTTACACTGTTCCTGTTTCTGCCACACACATGCATACCTATTTATTTATTTATTTATTTATTTATTTATTTTTTACCAGTTTTCCGTAGTCATTAGATTTGTATTTCACTAACAAACACATAGAAACTTGACTTTAAATATTAACTTCAAAAGACGATCATCGATAATTTTCAAGATGTGCATATTGGACATTTGGTACAGTCTGACTGGCCTCTTTCAGCTCTGCTTAGATGTCCAGCTTCTGCCCAGTGTGGTTCTGTTTACGTGTCTCTCTGCAGGAAGTGTTCATTTTGTCCGAGCTTATGTTGCAGTATCTATACAGCCATGTTGATAGTGTCTGTAAGACCTCCGACTCCAAACCAATGAAGACAAAAGCAGGCCCAAAAGATCTATACGTTTCTTCTGTAATCTAAGCACACAATCCTTGAGTAACAAAAATATTATCATTAAAATAATATAATATTACAATTTCAGACATGGAGAATTATGAGAAAATGGAAACAATAACACTGCCACTATTACTACTATTACTACCGTTCGCTACCAGGAGCCCACTATTATTATTATTATTATTATTATTATTATTATTATTATTATTATTATTAACAACAACAACATCATCAACAACAACAACAACGACAATAATAATAATAATAATAATAATAATAATAATAATAATAATAAGAAGAAGAAGAAGAAAAAGAATAAATATAACAAATCTACCTCAGGTAACAGTATTTAGCTTCATTGTTACTATTATTAGCCGAGTAGTAATATTGCTTTTTTTTTTACTGTTCTTATATTTGTAATATTAATCCCATCGTCATAATCATTATTTTTTCAGCTGTGACGTATGATATTAAACGTCTGCAAGGCTGTCAGGCAGAATTTAAAAGTAGGAAAATGACATGACATGACATGACACACGCGTGTACATTAGGTGGTAGTATGCATCTCAAAGTTATTTGAGAGCCACCAAAAAACCGAGGGAAGAAGAAGAGGTTAAAGGTCCACCCAGCGACAACAACACCACGGAGCTTTCATGTTGCATAGAGCAGCATGAAGAGAAGCTAGACTGCCCTGTGTGTCTTGTTTTGCTGGTTTGTCAACGGAAGCGTAGTAAGAACAGTAATGACCACAGCTGAATGAGTATAGAAACTGCTTCACTTTTAAAACGATCGGACTGTAAACTGAGTGAAAGCAGTAGCCGAATGAAGGAGTGTTTACAGGTGAGACGCTAGCAGTAGCATGTTTGTATGCTCGCAAACCAGCAGTCAGCGTGATGGTGGCTCACCTTTGCTATTGTCAGCAGTATTAACAGGGGTTTGCAGGAAATAAAGCAACCTTGCATGGGTAATGTGGCCATAGTTTACGACGGATTAATTATTTCATCACATCTGCTGTCTTGCTGACTTGTTTTGGCTGCCTTCAACTAACTAAGTTGCAGTGCTAACGGGAGGAGTTAAGCTAGCTCTTTCGAAGCACTTGACACTGAAACGTTAGTAACCAGGGTAATATGAGCTAAGTAATATCCCATACATACTCCCATAGCTCATATAATGTCAGACAAGAACTCAGGGACGAATGTCATAATCTGCTACGAGAGCTACCAGTGGATGGTAGGCCAACATTTCGCTGTGTGTAGGCCAAGTGTTTTAAATGTCTAAACTGTCACTCCGGTTTACTTTACACTTTTTTTTTTAACGCGACTGGTTTGATGTGTTATGTCTTATATCTCAATATTGCTGAGATGACATGGACGATAGTTTAGTTGTGGTAAGATTAGTTAAGGTTTTGGGAAGGATCTAGTTTTATTAGTGAAACAGAAAATACTTAATAGTGCTTCACCCAAAAACAAACTAACAAATAAAACTCCTCGAAATGTATTATTTATTAACAATAGGTTAAAAGTATTTAAAAAATGTTCATGTCAGTGTAAGTGTATATGTTTTGATGTTCATATTCTAAAAAAACTTAACTTAGAAAGGGTTTGTTGATAATATAACTATTAGGAAAAAGTTTTTTCTACAGAATTAAAATCCATATCAAGGAACGAATCACTGATTTTAGTGTTTCTGTAATGTCTTCTTTCTGTTTTATATATATAATATATAATAAATTGATGTAGAGTGAGTCATAGAACGATCTGTTAATGCGTTATAATCCTCATTGCTGTTGAAGTGTCAATGAGCCTCTGGTTGAATGAAGCCCAACAGACAAACTGTGCTGTCTCTCTTTCAGAATGGCAGGAGTATTTGACATAGATTTGGAGACTGAGGACATCAGTGATACAGAGGTATGTATCTTCTAGTATTTGATACGATAACTGCTGATCAGATAATTTAAAAACAGGTTATTTGTCCTTTTCTCGTTTATACGCATTTATGTGGCACAGTTCTTAACTACTAAAACCACTCTACTAAAACTTGTAGATGATAGCCAAGTTTGTGGAACATGTTGGTTTGTGTTTTTAAAGGACATCAGTGGCAAAAATAAACTTGTATTACAGCTGTAATAATATAATTGCTTGTTGTTCTTTATCCTTAGGATGATGTCTGTGACTTCACTGTAACAGAACCAGAGAAGTAAGTTGACCCCCCCTCCCCCAAACACACACAAAAATACTGATGATAAGATATTTTAACAAATGAGTTTATGTCTTCTTCTTACTGTCATGCTTCCCAGTGTTCAAACAGAAGAGGTGGAGTTGACCAGTGAAAGTGTCAACAGAGACAGTGAGAGAGTTGGACCTGACTGCTTTGAGCTTCTAACTGTTCTGGGAAAAGGAGCCTATGGCAAGGTGTGTGTAATAGTACACCGTGGTGTGTATGCAAATGTATCCATAACACATTTTACACCTTTTTAAGGGTGTTTTCACACTAGGCACATTTGTTTCGTACCATGCCCTAGCATGATTGCTCCCCCCTCCCCTCACCCCCTCAGGTCTGCTCTCACATTAGTAAAAAGGTGCTGTGGCCAAGCACACTTGCATATGTGTACCGTTCAGCACAGTAGGTGGTGGTAAGCATGTAGTTGGTTTGCAATCACCAATACACACAATACACCACCCTTAGGTGACAGCTTTCTCTTGAAATATGAACACTCTCTAGCTTTCCAAAAACTTTTCCCTTGAGTTTTTTTTTTTTAATTGAGTAGAAGGAACATAGTTTATCAATAAGATGATAATTCTTATTTCTGGAACAGCCAATATTGAGACTTCAGTTGGTAGAAGTGTTATTTAAGATATACCTATTGCTTATCATTTACTACTACCAGTAATATGTAAACATTATACCATGACAATAATTGTATTCAAGAAAATATCTGACACAAAAAACAAAATACGATAATGAAATGCCGTTTTTCAGGTTTTTCAGGTGAGGAAGGTTCAAGGTGCTCAAACAGGGAAAATATTTGCCATGAAGGTCCTGAAAAAGGTACTCTGTCCAAAGCCACATTTTCCTCCTAACACACAAATTATAGAGAAAACAGTGCACACAGTTGTTATTCCCTTTCCATGTATGAAGAATCTGTGCTCACTTGTCATATTAATATGTTTATAGGCTAAGATAGTGTGTAATGCTAAAGACACAGCCCATACACGTGCAGAGCGAGAGATCCTGGAGACGGTGAGACACCCGTTCATCGTGGATCTGCTTTACGCCTTCCAGACTGGGGGAAAACTTTACCTTATATTGGAGTGTCTAAGTGGTAAGACAGATTTACTGAGACATGGACTGATGAATATGAAGGATGAAAACTGGAGCATAGAGAGAGGTGCCAAAGATCATTATTACTGCATTCTCACTTTTATGAATTCCCTTCATTTTGAACATTTATGGCCATGGGGTGTTTGAAGGAAGAGGTGGAGGGAGAGAAACAGGGATGAATGGAGAAATGAGGAAATGGGTGGAAGAAAGATTCTCTAATGCTCCTAACCCCACCAACTTTGCTGTTGTTTATCATCAGGAGGTGAGTTGTTCATGCAGCTAGAGAAAGAAGGTATCTTCATGGAGGACACTGCTTGGTAAGGACTCATTCAGCACTACCGAGTAAATGATTGTATACAGTCTTGAAAAATAGTAACAGCTGCAAATGATCTATTACTTAAACTTCAAAACAATATTGTTTCATTTCTTGTTTGTCTCACCTTTACAAATATTTTAGACTAGTTTACCTCATATTCACCATGGCCTAATTTTTTAACTTTTGCATGTAGTTTCTATCTAGGAGAGATCACCCTGGCTTTAGGTCACCTCCACTCTAATGGGATTATTTACAGAGACCTCAAACCTGAAAACATCATGCTTAATTACCAAGGTAACAGCTATTTATCTACCTAGTAGACATTTCATAAAACAACTCTCTTAATGCTTCATTTCACATGCTAAATTTGACCAGAAGTGCTCTATTGTATCTAAGCTCCATGTGCTATATGTGTCTTGTTTCCTGTTCTATGTTTTGCATTGTGGTTGGAACATGTAATTTCCTCTACTAAACATACAAGCTGCAGCTCTGTGGATAGTGTTGTTTTCAGTGTGTTTCTGTCTTTCTTTTGAAGGACATATCAAGCTAACTGACTTTGGTCTCTGCAAGGAATCAATTCATGATGGAACCGTCACTCACACTTTCTGTGGCACCATAGAGTACATGTGGGTGACACTTACCCTTACATTAACATCTGCTGTTCACACATACACACAGACAGACAGACACACACACACACACACACACATACACATACTACTATACTCTTACTTGCACCTGCTAACTAGATTTTGAACCATCTGTGTCCTCCTGTGAAACTGGTTGCTGCTAATTTCTTCTCCATCTGCTGTTTCATAGAAATAAGAATGTATTATGCTTGTGTTGATGCTGGTGTATCTTTTGTATGATAAGATTCAAGAGATTGCAGCATTATTTATAAACTTGGCAACACGGATGCAGAATTGTGTAGTGCCATTTAGGAAACCTTTGCATATTTCATTATTACATTAAAATTTTGAGTTTTTTCTTTAAATCATTAAAATTAATAACTACAATTCAGTTGTTTTGACCCATCCAAGCATACTCACACTTTCTTATTAACTTCCATATTTGTGTATGACTTCTTCCAGGGCTCCAGAGATCCTGACCAGGTCAGGTCACAACAGAGCAGTAGACTGGTGGAGCCTTGGGGCCCTGATGTACGATATGATGACAGGATCAGTAAGTCAGATGTGTGTTAGAGAAGAGTTCATAATTATGAAGAAAGAGTCAGGAGATGGTAATGGGTTATAGTGGTTATTTTTTTGGGTTTTTTTATACTGACACTTGTGAGATAAGAACTTGTTATACATCATCTTACATAGCTTAAAACACACACAAAGGCAGGCTCTCTTTTGGTCTTCTTTCTCTTTAGTGGATGGTGGTTAAAAGTAAGATACACTTGCATGTCAGAGAAAAAAACTGTGACAGACCCACTCTGTGACTGAGAACAGCCTGGGTTTCCTGAAGTCTTCCTCTTTGAATTGTTTTCAAAACATCAACCTCTGTAATTTCTTTGGCCTTAATGTAAAAAAACATGCAGGCTGATGAGAGTTTGCAGACAGTTTGTACCAGACTTTTGTGGGCAAAATATGGCTTTGATAGAGTACCTGCTTGCCTGCTCCCATTTTCTAGTTCATAGTAGAGCTCTGCAGAGGGAGACAACTATTAGCTGAAGAGGAGCAAATGTTTCCCAGAAATAAGAGTAATTCCCATCCCTTATCTGTGAATTTCACATGGAAAGAGCTTTAGATATGCTTTTCATTCTGTTCCTTGCAGGATCAGTTTATATACATGAATCATTTCAACATTTAAGTTTTAAAATGGGATTCAGCTTTTTTACGTTGTATAAACTAAAATGCAGTTTTTGCTAGCAAAATTTTTAATTTATTGCTCATATGGGCCTGGCATGAATGCTTGTAGAAAAGTTCGTTTAGTTAGTAAGTTAATAAGTCATGTAGTTTAAAAATAAAGAATTTTAACAAAAGATGAATTAAGGACTTTTTTTTCAATGTTTTTCACTATATCTTAAATATTATTAATGTTTGTTTATGAACTCGCCCAGTCTACTTGCAGAAGTGTATTCAGGCCAATCTTTTCCAATCCCCTAAATTTCAAAAGCTGTTGTCTTTATTTCTTTTACAATTTGTTTAGTAGATCATTCAAGAAAAAATGTTGGTGGGTTGATATGAAAGGAATACTGAAAGAGTGTTGTTTAAGGACCAAATAACTCCAACAGTACGTGGACTACATTTTAACTCATCAGCATAGTGTGTTAAACAGGGATACATTTTCGAGTGACAAAACTTAATATTACTTTGAAATAATACAATAACAGCTTAGTGATGCTCTTTACCCCTACAGTTCTTATTTACAGGGGAGAGAAACAAGTAGTTTTGAACTTCTTTTAACTTCCTCCTGTGATTCTCCTTCAGCCTCCGTTCACAGCTGAAAACAGGAAGAAGACCATCGATAAGATCTTGAAATGTAAACTCAATCTGCCCCCATATCTGACAGTGGATGCCAGGGACCTCATCAAGAAGGTAGTGAAAAAAACACATCAAAACACAGACACAGATAATGTGCAAACATAGTTTCAGATTATGTCTTGTTTTTTGGTTTCAGTTCCAGTTTCAAACAATGAACAGAAGCATTTTACATTGTTTTCTAAACCACAGGTGACATTCAGTGTAGATGGCAACTGTTTTTGTTTTGTTTTGTTTTGTTTTGTTTTACCTACAGAAACAACCCATAGTAGTGTTTCATTCATTAGTGTCTGTTAAACTTCCACCCTCAGCAAAACCACTTTGGCAATGCTTTATGTATCTCTTCTTGGTAACCAGCAATATCATTGAGTTTCTTCTTTGTAAAGCTTAAAATATGTTTGCTCTCATTTTACCTTGATTTGATTACTTATGACCACAAAACAACATAAGAGCAATAGAAAACTTAGATATATTGGAATTACAAATGGTCGTTCAGTTTTGTTTTGTAATGTTAGTCTGCTAAAAGTAGCTAAAACTTGTTTTTCTACAAGATTTATTATTTTCTTTTAATTATTCTTGTCATTGTTATTGTCAAGTTCAAAGATTTCATTTACTGCTGAAGTTTAAGTATTTATCTCTCCCTCTATATTTTGATATTATTATTTTTATAGCATGACTCTTGATTTAAAACAAAAATTATGAAAATTTTTTGATCAATTATATCAAAACTCAGTTACTATAGCACATAGTTATTAATCTGTGTAGTGAACCTACTTTTTCTTTTGCCAGCTGTTGAAGAAGAATCCAGCCCAAAGACTTGGCTCAAGTAAAGCAGACTGTTCTGATATCCAGGTAACTACCTGCATGAACTTTTTCATTCATACACATTCTTCAAAAGTGGCACTAACCATTGTTGACCACAGAAGTTTCTACCTGGTTCTGACATGGTTTTTTAATGACAATACAGGTTAGAAATACACCAAACCCATGTGTCAATACTAAAGAAACTAAAGCCAGCCATACTAAAGATGTAATAATCCTAAACAACCCCCACCTTGTTACCACTCTATATTGCACAATATCAAATCAAATTTACATGCAAGAATGTAATACAAGCAGGTCGTGTGCAGGAGCACAGACTTAATTGTAACATGCTTGTGACAAAGACAGAAAAGGATTTAACATAGAATATATTATAATGAAAGGTATGGCACTACCTTTTGGTAAGAACATTGAGTGAAAACTTCACTTTTGAAGGGTAAGATTGAAATTTAGCCTGCTAATGATCCAAACTATAGTTTTAAACAAAAAAGGTCCTGGACTCATGTTCATTCAGATGGAAATGGGACCTGATGAGATTATAATATGAGCCCTTTTGCTCTGCAGAAACATCCGTTCTTCAGGCACATCAGCTGGGATGACCTGCTAAACAAGAGAGTGGAGCCCCCATACAAGCCTCAGCTGGTGGGTCTTCAGCTGGCATCTTCTTTCCATGAAGTTGTTAAATTAATAGTAGGCTGTTCCTCCTGAGGTAGTAGATTCGATTCAGCAAACTCTGCTCTCATTCTTAAATGACTTGTTCTTGTCCTCCACCTATAGCTGTACAACTCTTTCATGTTTCCAAACCACTCACAGGCCTTATGTTACATTTTTACACACCTTAATACGTCAATACACCTCTTCTTATAATCTTATAATCTTAGTAAAGCTGTTTGGTTGCCTCTCTTTTCCTGTCTATCTGTAGCAATCAGATGAGGATGTGAGCCAGTTTGACACCAGATTTACCAGGCAGACACCAGTGGACAGTCCAGATGATACAACACTAAGCCACAGTGCAGAACTTGCCTTTGCTGTAAGACACCTTTTCATATCAATCCTCCACTTTTTTGGTTTATATTTAGGCTGTAGAAGTGGAAATGAAAACTAAGTTTCAATTCAGGAAATGAAGCCCACAGTTTCTGTTCCAGTAAAAAACCATTACCCACGTTCGTGCAATGTTCTCCTCAAACCTGTTTCAACAGAAAGCACAGCTCTATGGTAACATTATCCGTCAGTGACTGGCTTTTATGAAGAATAGATCCTTTTCCCAACAGGGTTTCACCTACGTGGCTCCATCAGTCCTAGAAAGCCTGAAGGAAGGCTTCTCATTCGAACCTCGAACAAGACCTGTACGCCGACACAACAGCAGCCCACGCACACCCATAAGGTAACACAAGCACACACAATCTGATTCTTTGTCTTTAACGTGATATTCTGTGAGTGTTTGTACAACAGATATACATCTTCTTATTATTATTACTACTACTGTCTAGACAAATGTTCGATTTACATCACATGCTCAGTAAAACAATGTGTTCATACTCGCATCTGCGTGTTTGTCTGTGCTCTGTGGAAACACACTGATAGCAGCTGACTTCACATAGCTAACCCAGTCAGCTACTCTGCAGCTTTAACTACACTTGGGAGATTAGAGTGACTTGATGGGCACACACGACTGGTTTGCCTTGTTGCAAGATCCTTCCTAACTCCACCCCTGAAAACAAGGCTAGAGAGGGTAATAGAATATTACACAGGTTTACTGAAGTATAAGTACTTGTGTAAAAATATAGGTCAGCTAATGACACTCTGGGTAAACCTTAATGCATTACATTACAAAAATGGGGGTTAAGTGAATACTACTGTTGATTTCAAAATCACCTTTAGGATCCAGAATACATTGTGTTAAAGGCCAGTATGTACTAGTGGAAAACAGCATACTAGAAAGTGCATTTTATTAGTGATTCATCAAAGTAGATTAAATTTATTTTTTATTTTTTATATTATGGTCAGGTATGGTAATGATGACTATAACCCATAATTATGTTATGCTTAATTTTATGGCATTACTGCACATTTATGTACAGTTCACTAATTGCTGTCTGTGAGATCTGGTGCAGACACACGCCTCTGACCAGTGTTGGGCAAGTTACTTCACAAAACGTAATGCACGCCACAAGTCTCCTAACCTCTTGAGGTTGAAGTGGCATCGCAGAGCGGGTTAATTTTGCCTGCTTTGTTTTAGCCCCACTCTCATCCTCTGCTTGCTTCCTTTTGCAAACTTCATGTTACTATGACACTGCCGTAATGTTGAGGCAAATTACTGGTGCTATTTCGAGAAGTGGACAAATCTTTAGGTTTCGCACACAAAGTGCACTTAACTATGATATTCTTCATGTCCTTATTTCTGACAAACTGAAAGTAATGGGCTTATGTCCATCTCGCGAACTTATTGTCCAATGTTGTGTCTGCTGCTGCTGCACTCATCTCTTCTGTAGTAGAAGCCAAAAGCAATGCATTACAGTAATCACATTACTTTTGTAATGCATTACTACCAACACTGCATCTGACACAGCCAGCCAAAGAACACACTTAACATTTGTTTTCCAGAGTGTGTCCTGTCTGGAGCTCTGCTCTCTTGCTGTAGCAGACATACCAGCAGCCTCCTCTCTGTTACAGACACTGATTTGGCTCCTTTATCTGATCTGCTCTCACACAGTTTATAATGATTCTTTCTTGTGATGTGTTTTTGCTGTAATGGATGTTTTTAAATGCACCAAAATTCAATGCTTGTGAAATTTTTTTTCTTAAGTAAAAAAGGTTAATAAAGTCATAGAAGATAGGTAAAAAAATGATTTTTATTGTCAACCTTCTTATATTCTTTAAAACATTTTTATTGTTTATTTTTCAGCCCTCTTAAATTTTCCCCAGCTGGACCCTTTAAGTCCAGCATCGATGGAGAACCAGACCTTTTTGCTTCCACATCTCCACCAATAACTCAAGCTCCTGTGCCACTGGAAAACGGGGCTGCCAGTCAGCCAATCAGGACACCTGCGAGGAACAAAAAG
The DNA here is from genome assembly GCA_029814765.1 of Acanthurus leucopareius. Taxonomy (NCBI): domain Eukaryota; kingdom Metazoa; phylum Chordata; class Actinopteri; order Acanthuriformes; family Acanthuridae; genus Acanthurus; species Acanthurus leucopareius. The sequence continues at coordinate 1,146,279 of JAQMCX010000044.1, read as the reverse complement.
CAGAAAGGACATCGAAGATGAGAGGGAAATCTTCAAAGAGCGAGCCTGCAAGACCTTGGTCAGATTCACATTCTTGTTGTATACAGTTAGTATTGGGACACTGAACAAGTGTCCCAATACAAGTGTTTTCTTTTTGCTGGTATTATACTTTTTTTTTTTTAAGTGGGTCAACAAATACAGTTGTGCTTGGGGCTTTATGTCCAGGACCTCCTGTCTGCCATTTAAGTATATACAGATAATCAGTTCATCATTTGTCTCAAATGGTCACTATGTATATACCTTTAATTTAGAGCTTCTATATGTCTACACTTAGAGTATAGTTCACACTGTGGCGGCGTCATAAAGGAAGCAGTGACTTGTCTGACAGTATTTTCTACAAATAGCACATAAAAAGGGCAACAGAAGCATTAATTTTTCTTCACCAACTTAATCAGTCGTGACGAGCCAAGGTCAGGGAAATGGTAGATTGATTGCTAACAGTGTTTCATTTTGTATGTACATGCAAGTACATTATAGCAAAGAGAGGCTGTGATATAAAGTGGTTTAGATTTAATTAGTTTATCAGCTTTTAATTAGTTTATCAGAGTTTGTTCAAGGAGATGTTCTATCACAGGGTGACGTTTTAATTAGAGAAATGATGAGGGATCACTCTATTGAAGTCCTGATTCTTTTTCATTAAGGTTGAACTGTGAAAGTGACCTTCAACCAACAGGTTACCAAGTAGCTTTTGGCTACACAAGCTTAAAGTAATGAGATTTGTTGCTGTGGGACTGTGTTATACAGGAATTCACTGAATGAAATATTGCATTGTACACATCAGATAATGTGTGAATTGGAGTTTCTAGGTTCCTCAGAATTTTTTTGACTTCAAATTCAAAGGATAATCAACAGTTAAAGATGCATCCCAATTTCTGTACATGATTTGAAATAATATGTAGAAAGCAATTTCTTTGAGGTTGACTGCATCGGTTCATAAATCAGTTAACTTGAAGACATCGTACAGTCTCCTGCCTGCATAGAAAACAACAAAATGAGTAGAAGGCCATTGCTCATACAACACATGTTTTTTGAGATGGAACAGATGCAGCACCAACTGCATTTTTTCACCTTGGTTGAAGGTGCAGTGTGTGCAGGTCAGCAGGTCTTTTGCAATCCTGCAAATGTAATCATATAGAAGTGCTTTAATTCTCTGCATTTTGAAAATTTTGAGAGTATCAAGATATCTCTAACCAGTGCTTGCTGTAGACTAAGTACTGCACTGCACTTTTTCATTCTGTTGACTTAACATTATTTACTAACATTGAAAAAAAATCAATTTTAGACATTTCTAGATCAATGCCAAATCTTTCACATCTGCATTTGAGAACTAATTTCTTTTTCCCCTCACCTGATATTCATGAATGTCACATTTGTCCTTCAGTGATCATTTCTTTCTAGAAAAAAATTTGACATTCATAAATGTTTGTCATTTCTCTGAGATTTCTAAACAGTCTTGTGTCTCTTAAGGTCTGTTGCCAAAGCTTTAACACATTTCATCATCATGTTGTACACACTATGATAGGGTACAATTGACAAGAGGGATATACTATTTATGCTACTTATTAATTAGGGTTAATAAAGAGGTTGTAACCTTCATAAAACAACCTCCTGTATAGTAAATAAAGTATTACAATGTGTTCCCCTAAACCTCTACATTTATATAATTAGTACAATGTACAGTTAAAGCAGGATGTTGAAAAAGCTGCTGTCACAAAACAACTCATAATCTTGTATGAAAAGAGTATTTTGGGTTACTGAAAAAACTATTTTTACACAGGAAACCTAGGTCAAATAGTATTAAAAAAAAAAAAAATCCAAGATAACTCACAGTGTTTGAAACTCTCTGACACATTTGTGAGTGGTGATGCTGGGTTAAGTCACTGTAGGCGTTCACAATCAAACACCAGTTCAGCACTTGGATAGATCACAGAATGGCTGTGTTGATCTTTTTGATGCCAAAATTTTTCAGCTTTTTCCCCCTTAGTATAAATGATTCATATGTAGATTTAGGTAATTTAGATTTAGGTAATCAAATACTGGCCTGTGTCTTTGAATCTGTCATTACAGTGGAATCTGAAAAGAAATTTTCATGGTTGTTTTAGTTTTTAAAAAAAAAAGCACTAGAACATGAGCGGTGGAGACAACAGAGACTGAAAGATACAGCAAGCTCAGTTTGAATGTGTAAGGGATAATGCCTGTGCAGTGTAGGACAGGACATATTTATTCATTTTACAAAATTTAAATTCTTTCCACATGCCTTAACTCTTAACCCAGGTTGATATTGTGACTAATACCTGAAACAGTCATTGCCATCCCATAAAGTTGGAGTAAAATTAAACATCAACTGATGGATTATCACAAAACTGCTGTTTGTGGTTTACAGCGGGTAACTATTTTGAAATTTGGTACACATATATGTCCACCTTGGGTAAAGCCACCTGTGTGATCCCTTAACTTTTCGTCTACCACCAACATTAGATCAACGTGAATTAGTTTTAACCTGAAACTTAAGTTCCCATCAGCCTCATTTGTACTTTGTGTTTGGTATTAAATGATCAAATTTTACCGTGCCAACATGCTAAACTGAGATGATGAGCATGATAAACATTACATGCTAAAATAATGGCATGTTAGCATGTGATTGCAAGTATGCTTACTCAGCATTAACCTCAGAGTACTACTGTGCTGACGTACAGCATCACTGAGCTGCTGGCATGGCTTTAGACTCATGTCTTGTTATCTCACATCTGTATTAATTGGCTCTCTGCTCTTTTAAACAGATAATGGCACTGTGGAATAAGAAACACACTTTAGAAGAAGTACTTTTTTAAAATAAAAACAGCTAAAATTAGATAAAAATGGTCAGAAAAAACACATTAATGAGCTGAGTTCAAACCATTAAGTGTGTTCAACATTGTCCATTAAAACAAGCTGCCTTTTTTTTTCAGAAAGAAGTTTTTGTTATCCTGCTCCTGTTTGCAAGTCTCTTCTGCTCACAGCAGCAGGAAACGGACATCTATGTCAGACTAGTTCATTTTTAACCTTTCTTCACAAACCTTGTGAAGAAACACAAGGTACAGGGTCAATACATGTTTGATGCTCAGCTGTAAAAAAACAGCCTGTCTCACCACTGTGTGAATTATACTTAAAAGAAACTCTTAACACTGCAGTTTGTTTCTGTAATAACACTGTAAATAAACAGTGAAGTTTAAACTGTGGTACATCATGAATTGTAAGAAAAATATTACAATACAAGGTAAAAAACAAAGACATGGATGTTTTTTCTTTCTGTGCAACACTTGTCAGGAGATTTGCAGTTGGGCAGCTGGACGCACTGTTAATGACATTCAGTTTTGTATATTTATTTATGTAATGACTAATAACTATGGAGTGATGGATACCGTGCTGTGAAAAGGAATCTACACCTCCAAAGTGAATAGGAACTTTATATTCTGAAGGTGGAATACAGAAAAATCTAGTGGATTATAGTTTATTTTTGTGGGAATTGCAGATTTTTTTTCTTTTCTGTCTCATTTAATGTCTGCTAACTGATGAATGTGCTACTAATTAAAAATATTATTTGCTGAATTGTTGTATGTAAATTATTTTTATTTAGTGTAATGTAAATTCAGAAATTGGGGCACATCTGATGGAAAGATACTGACTCAAGTCAAAGAAAATTTAACTTTATCAAAGCCCTTTTTTTAAAAAAAAAAAGAAAAAAAAAGAATTTCTGTTTTAACAGGAGGTCAAAATGTGTATCAAATGTTCTGATTTATAACATGAGGACAAAAGTGATGTTCATGAATATTTTTTTCCCAAACCTGGGAATTTTTTTTCCTACATAACACCAGTTAAGACCATTGCAATATTTGTACTATCTGCATTGAGTGCTTCTTACTTTTGTAAATAAGTGTCTCCTTGTTTGATTGGTGTCACACCTGGTTCAGGTTCAAAAGCATGACAAAGGTGGGAAGTTCATGAAGCAACCAGTGTGGGAAAACCTTATTAAGAAAAAAAATCGACATAAGAAAGTATTGGTCAGTTATCAGTGGTTGCGTGTGGGTGTGAGGAAAACGTGGATGGAAACCTGAATTACCAGTAACAAAACCCAAGGCTTAAACTGAACACAGTAAAATACAAAAAGAGCTGCATATAATTTAAAGGCACCTGCCTCCCAGGAGGGAGAAAGAGGGGCCCTTTCTGAAACTCCCAGTAGGATGTCAGTCCTTCAATAAGGTGGGAGGAGGCAAGCATTAAGGGAAAAGCTAAGAGAGGAAAACCTGAGGGAGGCCAAAACAAAAGCTGCCATATTGCCCAGGGCCATCACATCTTGATCAAAAATGTATTAAATTTTGATAATTGCTTAAAGATCTCTACCGAATGTCATTTATTAGCATTCAAAGCTTCTATTAAAGTTTAAAAGAGTCTTTTGTCATATTTTATGACCTAATTTTAATGACTGCAATCTTGGTATGAGACATATTTTAATGCTGATAGGTATACAGGAGTTCACTCATACCACACAGCATGTAGTGTAACATCCTGGTTTATCTTGTCCAGAGGAGGGGCTTTGGTTTGGCTTGTGAGTTACAGTTGGTGTATTTGACAGCCAGCAAATATGACAGCAATCGGAAAAACATGAACAAAATCAAAGTCATGTTGGTAAATTTAAAGAAAGCGTTGATTAAAGCAGGATGCAATCAGGAAGCATCTTTAACGAAAAAAGAATAAAGAAATTTTAGAGTGAACTGCAGCAGCAGAAAGGATGTAACAAGAGAAAATGAGACATTATCCTGGCTGGGTGCCTCTCTAATGTGGTGATACAAACTTTTGAAACATTTCATTTAATTAACTTTTTATTCAGTAGAGAAAATAGAGATATTTAATTTGAAAAAGTCCATTACTTACATTGAAAAAAATACCACATTTTCTGCCACTTTGATGTTTTTGGTTGTATTTTTGACTTGTCTAATAACCTTTGATAAATTTTGTCAATGTAAGTCAATTATGTGTTATTTCCTCAAATTTAATCAATGATTTATGAATCAGTTACATGTTTAATATGGTACTTATTAATATTTTAGATTAACAACTGATCAAATTTCTACGTAAATATGAAGGGAATTGCCTGTAATGAGAAACCCATAGAGTATAATCATTTAAATTCATGGATCCCTTCAGGTCTACAAAGCATTTTAATGTGTTTCAGTTTATGGTAGTATTATTTTAAGTACAGCAACTGTTTTGTTTTACTCTCACCATTCTTATCATCACCTTTCAGACACAGCAAGCGCAGAAATTAGTTCTGAAAAGTGATGAATATTTTGGTCAACATTGTTTGAGCACTGCTGTTTAATTTTAAAGGAATGTTCAAAGTTGCTTCATATTTGCAAAAGATTATTTGAATATAATGGCTACTCCACCTCCTCTTCTTCCATGTCTTTCTTCATTCAGAGAGTTAATGTCAGGAGGTCGCTGACTTAAAATAACCAAAACTACACTTTTGTTTTTATCCAACCATATTTCAGTTAAAAACAACAGTGACTTTATGATCTGTAATAAATGTATTCATTAAAAAGAATTTGCCTACAAGGGATCTTGCGCTCAGCAAAAAAATCAGAGCCATGATTGGGAATTCTTCTCTGTTTTTGATGAATAATAATTAGTTCTGACAGTTGGGTACACCCTGATACCTCAATACCTCCCCTAAAATATGTGGGTATTGTTAATTTTGTAAACAGAATGAAACACTGGATGAAACTTTGATTTGTTTTTAACAGGAACCTGAAAGTTAGATAACTCATCATCTTACTTGATTTTATGTTAAGATCAGTGTTGATAGAAAGCAAAGAAGACCCCTGTAATTTGGATGACATAATGCAGTAAAGTTAATTGTGATTTTGATATCCATGCATTGAACATTCTTATCGTATCCCTCTAACACCCCAAACCTTTCCTAGACTTTAGCTTCAAATCTGAAGTGAGTTATTTTTGCCATAACTCAACATCAGCATCAAAACAACTAGTAGAATTTATGCCACACTGATAGCATCTGAAATAAGTTTTCTCATACGCTCTTCAAATCTGAAGCATATTAGGACTGCAGTGTCTTTGATGTGTGTACAGATGCTATGGTGCTTTGTGCTGTGGTTTGTTGTTGTATCTAGTCTGTTTTCAGTTTATTTTGTAAGTTCTTTCCTAGTGAGTCATGGTTTGTTATACTTCTGTCTCTTTGTTTTTTCCCTCTTGTGTGTTTTTCAGCCAAATGAAAGTTTTAAACAGATAAAAACAATAATCTGATGAGGCGACTAGATGAAAACTCAAAGAATTGGCTGTAACAGTTTCCCTTGAAGGGCAGCACAAACCAAACTATTGTTCCGACCAATCGACCTGGGGACTCTGCAGCCTCTAAAACAGCTGTTAGCATGGCTAAAAACACTGAAAAATCTACTGTACAAAAGCCGGCAAAGATAAAAAGACTAAATCCAAAATTAGTGCATCTCACAGCTTCTTGCAAGAGCATGATACATGCAGGAACTATTAAAAGAATTAGTTTGTGCTTATGAGTAATTTGAGGCAGTTTAAGTGTTGGGAATATGTTCTCTGGGACACTATAGTAAAATGTTGCTTTTAGTAGCTCATTATCTAACATTTTTAAGTTCTCGCAGGAGGAGTTTTCAGCCATGAAGGGTCCCTTTAGCCATCTTGATCTTTGATGGGTAGTTATTCACACAGGGACAGTCTCAGCTTAATTAAACCCCAGGCGTCAGCCCAGGCAGTACATGAAAAAAAACTGTCAAAGCAACGATTCCAGCAGAAATTTGAAGTGAAAGACAATGTAGCACCACAGTAAATACAAAGCTGCTGGTATACTGTGTTGTCTTGAGAATTTATGTTTTTTATTGACTCTTTTATCAACATTTGTTTTTGTTTATTGCTAAGGGCTTTGTCCTTTACTGTGTAGTACAGTTTCTCTTTTTTTTGAGTCACTGGTCTTGATGGTTAGATAACCTTGCTTGCTGATGCAGGATCTCTCTAAGAACTTCTATGCAAATAAAAGCTGCTTTTGTATCTGATCTCACCAGCAGACACTTGCAGAAACCCGTCTGCTGATGCAAGACAGCAGATCAATATTTGGCACCAGCATATAAAGAGAGGGTAAAAAAAGGGTTTCATTAAGTTTTCAGTAGATGGCTTCTTATGACAGCAGGCCTTCCACGTGCCTGAGCACTTTCTAATGGTAGAATATAGTGAAATAAACTAAGAAATCTGAGTCATATGATGTGTACAGTCAGGGTTCAGTGTGTTTCTGAAACACACAGGCATGTGTGGAAGAAGGCAGCTGCTTCGTGTCATTAAAATAGTTATTCAAACACATGGGATTCAATGTTAATTGGGTTGATTTTGACACTCATTTTCTTTTGAATCATGATTCTTTCTCAAGTCTTTTTGCACTTTGCATGAATGAGCCAGGAAGAAAAAAGTATGTAGGAGTCTCATCTGACCACCTGGGGGCACTACATTGCTATTGCAGTTACAGCTTGAGGACTATAACAGTATGACTATAACAGTATATGCCATTCAACAACTATTAAATCTAAACAAGTTTAAGGAAATTTTTCCTTAAGTGCTCTTGCTTGTCTCCTGTCTTATTTTTTCTCTTGTAACTATCTCTCCATATTCCACAACTGTCACATATTCCCCCTCTTTCTCTTGTGCCTTCCTTTCTTTCTCTTTGTTACTTTCTTTTTTAAGGCTGTCTGAGTTAAAGAAGTATATCTGCTTTTGCTCAATCAGTAAGAACAAGTATTATGGAGGACTACCACCTGTTGCTCCTCAGCACCACATAATGTCCAAATGTATCAGTCTGCGTGACCTTTAATTACAGTAAAGTACATGGACTTTGTCACATGCAAGTGGTTGGTCACCTTAATTTTAGAGGGTAACAAGCAGTGTCATCTAAGTAGTGTTATTTAAGTTTTAAGAGTCAAGATTCATATCACTGTCATTTACAACACAAGCTTGTGCAAAGAAACACCGTTTGTAGTTCTGTTACTAGTAAAAACAGAAAATAAGGTGTTAATAATGAATAAAATTATGAAAATGGTCCAATTTATTTTTATATTTGAGTGCTAATGATGAGTTAAAAAGTCTGACAGTTTAAGAATAAAAGCTGCCCTTCAACGTGGTGCTAAGGCAGCAGACACTTCTGTATCTCTTTCCACATGACAGCAGGATGAACAGAGCGGGGCTGGGGTGGCTTTTGTCTTTTATATCCTTGGGGCTCTGCACAGGTACCTCACCTCACTGATATCACTGATGCTAAGTAAATGGGCACCAATGATGCTCTGGGTAGTTTCAATTACCTGCTGCAAAGCCTTCCTCTCCTGGTCTTTGCAAATCCACATGCCAGTTTGTGATGTTTCCTGTAAGAATGCTTTCCACTGATCTTCTGTAAAAGTTCACATGAGCAGCAATTTTACTTTCCTTAAAATACTAAGGTTGTCCCTGGGATTTTAATTTCCCTGTGTGAAGATGTGGTGATGACCATGCTAGGTTCTCTGTAATACTGATTCCCAGGAACCTCAAATTGTTCATCCACTCCACCTTAGGTCCACTGAAGTAGACAGGGGTCTTTGTCTTGCCTACTTTTTCCAAAATCAATAATGGGCTCCTCAGTTTTGCTGAAGTTGACCAAGAGATGTGCACAAATATGCAAGATTTTTGATTTTCTCCAAATATGAACTCTCATCTTTGTTAGTTTACCAAGAGTAACTACCCACCTACCTACTTATTAACTAAATAAGTGACAAAGTTGAAACCTTCAGTCAGATGAACCAATTAGTAACCAGGCTACCTTTGGATCAGTTAACATAATATAATTAACTTATCTCAGTTCTTGGTATCTATGTGCCTTTGGCACCTGAGCCTAACAGTCTATTCTTAATCACAGCAGATCTATTTTCAGCTCTGACCTTAATCCCAGGGTTTATGTGTGGCAGTGTTGACAAAGAAATGGGTCTCAAATAGCACATTAGCATGCAAGCTTAGTGTTCACCATTTTTATAGTTTGCCGTGTGTCCCTGAGGTCAGCTCTCAGTGGAGCTGTGTCTGAGGTAACAGCAGCTGTGTAGGAGCAGACATCAAGACCAGCGTTAATGCAAATTTATGCCATCTATTTTCATTAAAAACTAACTGTGTCCAGATATAAAAAAATCTTATTTTAATGAGGATGAATTGCCAGATTTGACATATAACTGCTATTGCATTAATGACTGGAGTACAATATTCAGATTTTACTGTATATAAGAAGTGAAAATTATGAAAGAGAAGAACTAGAATATTATACTAATATCATGAGCATTTAAGTTTGCTCATTTCACAGTCAGACTGTGAAATTTAAGCCACACCAAGATGACAGCCGGTGTTAAGGTAATGGAAAATTATGATCACACTTTATTTTAGTGCAGTGTTGAAACTAAGCTTCCTATCCAGTGATAAATATAACTAGCAATTCCAGTGAAATTCATTTTTTTATTGATTTACATGCTTATCTTTAACAACAGTAAAAATGAGACATTTATCAAAAGTGAAACTATGAACAAGTTGTAAGGAATGTTTGAAGAATGACTTGGATGGTAATCTTATAAATACCCTCAGACAACCTCAAATGGTGTCTGTTGCAGAATACTGAGTTAGTGTTCCAGACATCTGATTCACTTTGACTGGAATTACTCTTACTGTTATACAATCCTTATTCCTATGAAGCTAAGACTATAAGGGGAAATAAGGTCAGTTCTTTGAAAAATATCTGTTATTCTCTTTTTGTGGGTGAATTCTAGTGTTCTTGGCCTGGTGGCTAACAGTTTGTCTAACCTCTTCATATAATGGCACAGTTTCAATAAAGAAAAAACTGCCTGACAAATTATACCAAATGTCCTTATTTATTGAACTTTAGGGACATGAAAGGCTCCTTACAAAAAATGTCAGTAATTATCAGTGTATTAATACAAATTAAGTACTGGGGGATCAAGTTCAATTGGTCTGTTGTCACTAAATTAAAGCCTGTAATACTTTGGTAGAAAGGTAATTCTAAGCTACAGAGCATCTCCTTTCCCAGGCTGACACATCTTGATACACTCTCATTAAGTACATATATGTATAGAGAAAAATCAAATCTTCTCAGTGATGGTCTTGCTTATATATAGGCCATAATGAGTCATCAGTATTACACTGAGACTGAAGCACTAAAATAAATACTCCAAACCAGAAAAAATTCATTTTCTTTTTTTCTCTGCCTAAAAGTCAGACACAACAAAGAAATAAAAGGAAATTACCACACACAATTAAACAGCATTAACAGATAAGCAGATAAGCAGTTAGAGTGAACATCAAAACAAACAGAGTTTGTGTAATCCATAAACTCAGTTATTTAACTCTAGTTTATTTAATCTCATACCTTGGTGCAAAAATACTCTACTCTTCCCTAAATATAGGCTACACCAGGTTATGTACATAATGACATCACAGGCCCACTCTATGCATCCTTTTAGCATTTTATAGTATTTATGTTTTTCTAGATTTTTTTAACAGAGGAAATTCATAGATTGATTTTTTTAACCACTACCTTACCCAATCAATACAAGTGCATTTCCATCTAGAACTTGTGCAGCCACAAGCTGTCTGGATGTAATATAATGGCCTTTCCCCATTGATAACCCACACACTGACCACCCTGTCACCCCCTGACCAGCCTGCTTCCCTCCTGTTTTATAACACAACCCACATCCACCATCACAGCCTGACTTTCTCTCTGTGCTCTAGGAGCTATAATTGGCTCTGTTAGCCTAGTCTGGCTAATGCATTATCAAAGCTCGGCTAGCCTGGCTTATCCTTCAACGGTGCTTACAGATTCACACCTCCATGTCACTGCAACATGTTCTGTACATGTTGAGAGCATTAGCAAAAGAACAGTTCACACCCACAGACTGCTGGTATCCTGGGTTAAAATAGAGAGACGAACAAGGGAGCACTGGCTGTCAGAAAGGAAGGAATTTCACTCATAAGACCAACTTTCACCAGGAAGAATCACAGAGACATTTCCAGGTGAGTCTGTGTTTAGATGGATCTTTAGAAAAAGATCCTGTTGTTAAAAAGGCCTCCTTTTTTTTCCCAGATAGTTCAAAATTTTAGCTGCCAGGTGAGAGTTTACATTTCACAACTATAAAACCATGTTATATTTAGAGTTTTTATTTAGAGGTTACTTTAGTCAGAGTTTAGCTGGCAAACTAGGGAAACCAATTATGACCATGTTATATATATTTATAGGTATTTATGATGTATTACTGTTATGGGAAGAAAATCTGTTCACATTTCAGCTAAAAAAAAGCGACCAATATTAAAATGTTTAGTGATGGCTTTTAAAAATAATGTTGTGTGACCAAGTATTATTTTAAACCTAAGAACCCCCACTGTAGTTTTTTAAATAATTTATTCCTAATGTTTTATTTTATAACCTAATATTGAAACCCTTTGACTTTCATCTGTAGTTTAAAGGTAAATAAAAGTCACATGGAATAAGAAATACTATGATTTCTTTCTCCAAACTTGTCTTTGTTTAGTTCCTGATGTTGAAAAGCTAATTCATGTCACTAGATTTAGTTTTGTACCTGATTGATTTCAAACCTAATGTCCTGAAGCCTGTCCTACTATCAGTTGTTGAGCATGTTGTGGCTGGGGCTCTCTGTAGCTCAGTCAGTAGAGCGCTCCTTCCATGAGGAGAGGTTATGTGTCCTCACTGCAGCAGCTCCAGGTTCATTTCCACCCAGTGGCCCTCTGCTGTGTGTCATTGCCCTCTCTCTCTCCCCCATTTCCTGCCATATCTCCAGCTGTCTTATTTAATGATGACACAAAATCCTGTAAATATACTTTAGAAAAGAATGTTCTGTAATACTGCTGGTACAGTTTGGATTTAATAAATAGAAAATGTGAGATGTCTGTATTTTTTTCATTTTGGTTAAATGTGTTACTCAAGTTAGTCAGAATAAAAATAATAATGAACAAAGAAATGCACGGATGACTCAGGAACCAATTTTTAAAAAAAAAATGGATGAAGCCAAAATTCTGAAATCATATTTAATAAATTTATGGGAAAACATAAAGAGGAAAATCAGATCTTGATTGATACCTGAGATGTTTTAAATTCAAAATCAGCCACATTATTTTCATTCTTGTGACTTTGTAGGCAGAACCTTACGTTACAGATTGCTTTGTCCTGAATTTGGCCATCAAGATTTTTCATTTTGTTAACCCTGTTAACCCTTATCTCCATCACTGCCGTGGTCTCAGTGAGGAGATGACTCATATCATATAATCCCTTTGATCAACAGTGTGAACTACCTTAATTGTCAGCAACACAGTATTAGAAAAGCAAAATCAACAGGCATGATTTTCTCTGCAGGATGAGGCCCAGATGCCTCCTCTCCTCTGTGGACAGGCTTCCTACCATCAACGAGATACAGGAGAGTGACACAGAGGATGGAGACCCCAACTGTTGCTCACCCACAATGAAGGAGTATGTGGACTCCATTAAAGAGCTCTCCCAGCCGGCTCCCTACCCTCTACATGGGCCCCTCAGAGGTCATCGGTTCTGGATAGAACACACATGCCAAAGAGTGACACCAGCGGCTCCATCTATCTTTTTACATTCCTCAAGGGCCCACTCACCCTGGATTCCAGTTGATCTGTCAGATGTATCACTTACTTTAACTGACCCGTCAAAAAAGTTGCTGCTTGATAGGTTCTGCTTAAAAAGCAGTGATGGACATACCCTGTTTGCAGGTCTGGTGTAATGAAGAGGTACAACTAACATGCTGAACAGATCGATGACTTCAGACTGGACTGACTCAGTTATCCTGCAACATTCTTCCACACCATCTCCATTGTGCATGATTCATTTATGTATAAGAAGTAATTAAATACTACTTTCCCAAAGTGATATGTATTCTCTTTGAAGTGCTAATGGATTGCAACACATGAAACAGATGATGAAAAGGAAAAAATATCAAGTGTGGGACAAACAAATGAGCAGAGCCCGCCTGAGGTGTGAGCAAACTAAATGGCTGCCCCTTAGCCACAAGGGGGCACCCAAGCAAGCTGAAAGTGAGACCTGTTGTGGTTTGTGGTGCTATAAACACATAATTCATAATATTTTCACAGTAATTTATATGAAAATGCATATATAGTTATTGATTTGTGTACTGATATTATTAAAAAAATATTATATTGTTATTATAAATGTTTCAAACAATATTTCAACTCAAATAAATCTCCAATTTTTTTGAAGGTAAGAGTGCATTTCATTTTAATGCCTATCAACAACTTCTAGGGTAACAATAGTTAAAGAGTAAGAAGGGAAGTCTTATTTAGTTAACCCTAATTTCTGTTTCACATTGTGCACCACTGTATATGTCAAACACACTGAATGAACAATGATTGTATTCCTCAGAAAGATCACACAGACAGACCTCACCAAAAGAGACCCATCATGGCGTTCTGAAGAAAAAGCCTCACTTATGTATCATTAGTGAGTTAGCGTTGTGCAAGTTATAAAATACTAATGAGCTTTTACTTAAGTTTTAAATGTCTAAACACAGAGAGTTTGTTGTGTTTTCTTACACATTTAAGAGTGTGAGGAATCAAGTCAGCAATTGTGACTAGAGGAAAAGCTAATGAAATTTAATAATTTACCTCCTTTTTGAATATTTCTACCTGAGTCAGTCAGATAGATATCTATGGTGGCTGTTAACTAATAAATTATCAAGCTACTTCATGTTTCCATTAAACTATGCCTTTGTTTTCATTGTTTTTATTGAGAGACCTATAGCAGCAGAAATCATATATTGTGCATTTAAATATTAAGACACACTATCTGATTATTTAAAACTCTTCTGATGAGTGTTCAGCATGATGTGACTTTTCTATGCCATATGTAATACATGTCTGTCTTTCTTTCTTTCTTTGATTTGTTTTAACTTGAGTTTTTCCAAATTTAATCATAAAACAGACTTTATACAGTAGGCTGTTCTTTATGCATAAGCTTACAAGTTTAATTTTTGCTTGAATCTTTGATGCAATTTCGTTCATTACTAAATAAAACAATTATGAGGTAAACATGACTAAGATTCTACAATGACATTCTTCATCGACATGTAAACATCCTGTTCGGCTCTAAACAATGCTGTTCTTCATTATGTTATTATGTTTTGAGGCTGTGCTGCTTGTTCAAACATCTACTTTTAGTTTCTTTTCTCCCTTAAGTTTTGTGACCATGGGAAAAGTTTCTCCAGCTGGTTCTTGCTAGGATTTAGTACATCCAACAAGCATGTGGTGTGCAGAGTGGCCCCCCTGGAGACACTTCTGCAGAACAAACCCACAAGTCATATTTTGACTGACCCTAACTTGCTCTTTCACATTGTGCAATACTGCATATGTCAAACACAAAGACTGTGAGGATGAATGTCTTCCTTAGAAGAATTACATAAACACCAGTCATGATCATGATATCCTAAAGGAATAACTTGAATTATGTACCATTAGTAAGTTAGTGTGCAAATAAGAAAAGACTTACCTGCTCTAACTTTAGTGCTGCTTAAGCAGAATGTCTGTTAACTGCATTGGTTTTCTTTTGTATTGAATCCGCAGTAGATTTGAAAGGCTGATAGCTCATCATTTTCCAAAAGTCATTAACTTAGAAAAGGAGTGAGTTGCTGTAAGAGGCGCTTGACATTGCAGCATGTCAGAGGAGTGATACGAAACAGATTTCCTCTATTCCATTGAAAGTTTGGCTGTAATGTCCTAAAGACTCATGTGTTATGTAAACACTCTGAAGTGTGGTTTCATGTATGAAGTACAGCAGGGAAATAGGAAGAGATTTCAGATCAGAAGATTCTGTCAGATCTTAGTACTGAGGTATTAACATCAAATGAATCTTATATTCAACCTGTAAATCTGAAACTAAACGCAACATTGCAATTATAGCTGCAAGTTATTAGGCTCTGGTCTGGACATGTCCCTGGAAAACGGGAAATGTTAAGGTTGTTATTACAGATGAATTCTCACAATTAAACAAAACCAGTCACAGTACATTTACTTGATGATATCATTTCACAGGACAGAGTGTTGTACTGTTCACACAGGTTTGTCTGAGCATGACAACTATGTCATCTTTAGGTCACAGTGTTTGAAAGAGTTTTCTGAGTTCAAATTGACAGCAAACCTGTAACTGAGGCAACTTTTTAGAATTATATATATATTATTTTTTTTGCCAATTGTGCAATAAGTTGCAAACAGAATTAATTGCAATGAGTTAGTTAGCAGTTGCTTATAATCAAATTCCACCCTCTTATTCAAATATGATCACCTCTGGCTCAAACAACAACAACAACAACAACAACAACAAACTGAACACAATCATGATGCTAAACTGGAAGCCTCGGAGCTGCAATCCACAAACCAGCTGGTGACGTCAATGTGGTTTTGTTCACTATTTAATAAGCTGTTTTTTAACTGCCAAATGCTCAGCTACGAAAAGCAGCTAGTTTTTAACATAGTGTGTCTGAGCGGGTAGTGTGTGGTAGAGTTATCCTAGGTTTTTCTTGAAAACAGCTGCCTGCTGTGGCTGAAAACAAAATTGGAGAACTGAGTGAGGTGAGTGGACCAAACATTTCTTGTAAGACCAAGACAATCACCTGAAAAATGCAAAAATGCTCAGTGGAGTGATATATATTTATTTCACAGTAAGATACTGCAAACTTTCGATTAGTTAATGATGGGAAACACAGGTGAAGCTATTCACAATGATGATAGCTCAAGCCAGCTTACTGCAGCAGGCCTCTCTGCTGAATGCAGCCATCTTTAGTGATGTTAGTTACACCTGTGTTTTTTTCCATGCAAGTCAAAAGAGTTAAAAGTGCCTGTATCAGTTCTTGTAAAGGTACATAAGGCACTTTTAGCCCATGTTTGTTGCATTATTTCTGGTCTGGTGTAATAAATTCATGTAGTCTTGGTTGTTCTCCTCCTAATTTCCTGTCAAAGACAAAACTCTTATCCCGCTTTCAGCCTCGATGTTACACTATGCCAACTGAACCTGGCTACCTGCCCCTGTCATGCTATCAAACAGGCAAACATTGATATTGACAGTGGTATTGACTTTGTTATCTAACACTGTATCAAAAAAACCCAAAAAGCAAAGAAGCAAAGAAAAGTGTAAGACCATAAAAAATATCAAGTTTCTCCTTTCAAGAAAGTTTTGGATATAATTTTTATTTTTTAAGACATACAGTCATGCTAACTTAAGCAAGCATGAAAATGCTTCCATTAAAATGTTTGTCACTATCTTTTTCCCTAGAAAGTTTATCCATTACTCCCTTGAAGGGCCTTCCTCACACCTGTTTTGGTGACTTTGTAATTATTTTTTAAATTAATTTCCACTAGATTCAATTAAACGCTCATATAAATGTTGAATATATTAAACAATTTTAATTTCATTATACAACTTGTTGTATAATGACAAATAAACTTCCTTGTATCCTTGGATATGTAACACTTGAAAACATAAACAGCACATTTCATATATAGAGGTCGTGTTGCTTTCGGGCTGCATGTAGCCCACGGTCCACTAATTGAATACGGCTGCTCTATATTCTGACCCTGTTGGAACCTTAACTAAAATTCAAATAATTTGACACAGATTTGTCCTTTGTTTTTAGGCACATTCAAAGAAAGTCATAAGAAATCTGATGAAATGGTGCTAAAATGTAGCATATGGGAACTTTAACAGTACAATTTATTTAAAATGATAACATAAATATAATGTTTATAAAAAACAACTGTTGCTAAATATTGATCAAATAAAAAATAAAAAAATAGATAATAAACCACAAAATAATAAAAATATACTCATGAAAACTATTGCTAATACTATTAAGTATTTAGAAATGTGTTTGTCCTTGTTGTTTATCCTTACTTTGTCCTTATATGAGTGAGTAATGTATTACTGTGAGGTTCACTGCTTTCATTTGGCTCAGTTTTTTTCTTTACAATAAAAGAGCCATCAGGCATTGTTGTGGAGATGTTGTCTTTTTTCAGTACCAAAGTATAATAAGTTGAATTTGAAAATGTTTGTTTCAGGTCTTTGGGGAAGAATGCAGTATCGGTAGAATTGCCTTCAGGCTTACCTAAATGTTTATTGGATAAATAAATAGAGTCAGCATTAGGTAATCTGAAGAACATCAAACCACTCTCTTTATACAATCACCGCTTCAATATTATTGTAAATACTTGAAGTCACATAGTAAAGTTTTAATTCAATTTTACTCCGTTAAGACATAAAATGAACAAGCTTTGTGAATATAGTTGGTATTTGCCAGATTGACTACATTCTTGTCTTTGTTTTCAGCTTTACAGACGCAGACTGTGATGACTTTGCGGTCAGGGAATAGCTCTTCACACTCAATTTCTACCAAAGTGAGTTTGTGATGTTTTCAATAGACACATAAAATTGAAATGTGATGATATGAAGATCTGCCGGCCTGTAATGTGCTATACAGTCACACTGGCTTGAAATAAAGTTGTTTATAAAAAGATGCCTTGAGAGAATTGCAGTATGACTTTGATTGGTTTCTGTCATCTACTAAGAATTTGCAGCAACAATAGAGATGAGGAAGCCAAATAATTAAAGCAAAGAGGCAGAGGGAGAGACAGAGAGAGAGAGAGAGAGACAGAGGGACCCCCAAAGAGATGGCAATATGTCACAGTGCAAAATAATAACTTTTTCGTTTATTTTTTTTGCCACAATCACACACTCTCCTGGACTGCAGGATGCAGCTGTGAAGGGTAAATGACTTCTTCGGAGTCTTTTCGACTCTGGCTCTGTGGGTAATGCAGAGGATTTGCCATTCCTTGTTTTGGTTTGAGAGTTTCTGTGGTCAGAGTGCACACAGCCGACGCCTCCTTGCTCTTTGGGTGATTGAAAGTATTGTTTTGTAACACTGGCATTTGCTGTCCTCAGATGACTGTCCAAGCCAACAATTTGTTGAGGCCTATTTTTTTTCTGTTTACAGGTAAAAGCCACAGAGAAAATAAGCTATTTGCTCATGATTCTCTCAGCTTGTTCTGTGATGTTCACAGCTGAATATGCTGGGCTGACGATGGATGATCATGTTAGATCCTTCTGCTGAGTCTGAGGCATTTATATTTGTCTTTATACCTGGACATTGTTAACGCTCCTCCACTGAAGATGACAGAACTTTGCACAGGAACTTTGCTCTTTCAGAAAAAAAGGTCATTTATGGGATTTGTTTTTTTTACTGTGTTGAAGATGATGTGCAACTAATTCTCTTCAGCTCCACTGATGCAAACATTGTGTGTCTTTGCAGTCAGCCAGTGATGATGATGATGATGATGCCGTCCAGATGTTTCACAGTGGAGTGAATGCGGACTACAGGAGTGGGTGTCTCTTTCAAACAGGACAAAATTTATGAAAACATTCAGAATCTGAAAAAGAGGTACAGACTCATATAATGCCTCTTTGTAAGATGTTTGCAGCTTACAACTGTCAGCATTGAAGAGAATGTGGATACTGTGATTTCTTTTCATTTGAAGTACAGAACCTTTTGCATGCAGCAAAAAATGCTGAAATACCACCTGGCAAAGCAATCACTGCGTGACACTTTAATCTGTTGTGAAACGTATTTCCCATGTGGGGTATGGGAACGTGAACTTCATGGATTGGGAGTTGTTCAGTCATGACTGGGATGACACTTGCCACTGCATGTTTATACTACGCCAATACACTTGTAAATACCAGAAACAGGAACTGATTCATCACACATGGAAAACCATTATCCACTGTAAAAGTGTTTCAGTACGTTCCACAGAACAGGTGGTGGTCCACTGTCTGTTGGCCTACTTTCTTCCAGTACCCCTCCCCTCCCACACACACACACACACACACACACCCACTCACACCCACACCCACAGACACACACTCAGACGACCACTACGATGACTCAGCCTGTCATCATAATTTCGTGGTTGCCAGTAAGTGTTGACAGGAATGAGAAGGAACGCATAAAGCATAATCAGAACGTTGTTCTGCAGAAGTTTGGATATTACACAAATAAACTTGTCTTCAGTCAGTTTCCTGTGTATAAATCTATATGCAGTACTTATTGTTCTGAGCAACAAGAAGCTAATAAAGACTAATCATGATGACAGATTTGCTTTTCCATTGAGATACACAGAGTAAATATATTCTTCAGGCTCAGTTTATACAGAATCAGTTTTAGCTGTTCATCATTATTGCACAATCCATCACAGTGTTTAAAGTAGACCACCCAGCACATCCTGCCTGACAACATCAAAAGCCTTAGGCCTACTTCTGGTCAGAAGAACTCTTATCAAAGTTAACATGGTGCAACAGTACACACACTTGATAGAAAAGATTTATCTTGGTTTTGGTTTGGTTTGCCTGGACATGCCTGGGCAAAGCAGATCATTATGCTGGACTCATCTTTGTGTGTGTAGTCCACCCACATTGTTTATGGTTAACCCAGGATTCACTTAATGAGCCAATAGTTATTTTCACTGGTGGGTGGAAATATGTACTCAAGTAAAAGTATAATTACTCCAACAAAAACATGACTCAAGTACCAATCGAGAAAACCTGTTTTATTAAAGATAAAAAAGTACCTGATTAATAAATCATTTAAAGTAAAAGTAACTTTCCGTTTTATTATAATTTATTATCCATTTTTATGAACTAATAATTTTAAATTTAAAAGTCTAACTAAACACTAAGGATACAAGATAAGTTGATGTCATTATCATACCATCAAAGATTGATATTACCCTTTAATGTTATCATTACTAATGTTATCTAACTAACCAAATTTTCACTCAGTTTGTGCATCTTAATTCAACTCAGTACTGAGGTTAGAATACATAAAAATATATAAATTCATACTCATGTAAGAGTAGAAGTACAGCTTAAGAAAAGTATCATGCTCCTTTCAAAGAATTACATTTTTTTACTAATGTGTGTAATGTGATGATTTACTTTCCACCCATGGGCCTTCCATTTCTTATCTGTGAAAAGAAGTTTTTAAGTACATTCCTTTCTCCTTCTCCAGAGCGTGGAAATTCCAGAGGCTCCTTTAGGTTTGCCTGACGGGAAAGAGCATGGTCTCTGGGAAAGCCCACTCAGCCCTGCCTATAAATGGAGAGCAGGCTCCTGCAGCTCTTCATTCCTCTCTCCTCACACTGCACGAGCTCTCCCCTTCTCCTCCGAGAGATCTCTGGACTTTTTGTCTCAACAGGAAAATGGCCTTGTCACAGAAAACCCTCTTCTTCACGCTAGCTGTAGTTTTTGCAGTTTGCGTTCAGCTCTACCAAGGTCAGTTCAAATGCAGATAGTAATGGTTAATGTGGCTTATTACAGGATTTTAAGATGTGTGATACAATGTTGAAAAACACAGGAAAAAGTTAAAAAGTGATGATGTATTACCTACTCAATAACTTTTATTCTTGTACTGTAATTATATTGTTTCAGTGTTAAAACTTTGTGTGACTCTGTCTTGTTACTAAATGCTTTTTGCAAAACTCTCTGCAGCTCATGACTTTCCTGGACGTTGCACATGTCTCAGCTCAATCAAGTTCATCAGAGGCAACATGTCAGATTTCCAAGTCCTTGAAAGGCGACCTGGATGTGATAAAACTGAGTTAATGTAAGTTTAAATTCAAATTTTTATTTGCTGATTTGTACATTCACATCTGCTGTGTTGACTCTTATTCTGATTCCTCTTGTTTTTTTGTATTTTTTTAGTGTAACCATGAACATGCCAAATAACTCCACTGAAAAAATATGTATTAACACTGAAGGAAAGATGGCCAGGGCTTTTTTGAGATGCTGGGAAAGGTAAGCAAATGATATACCCAAACAACATCACACAATATCATCACTGCATAAAACATGGGACTAGTTTCTTGAAAAGTCTGAACATCTTGGATGATGTATTTGGCATTGATTGCTCCTCTTAACTTTTTCTTTTTGCAAACTTCTGAACTAAAGGAACACTTTTTAAAGATACTCATCAGCCTCTACTCTAGATTATCTGAGTTTAGATCTGCACAGAAACCCATGACTTTTCAAAAAGGAATTTGAGCTACACCGACTAAATAACACTTCTTTTGAATGTTTGATTTGGCCCCAAGTTGCAGCAGCAGAATATAATCTCTGGAGCCAAAAGTCTGCCTGGCAAAACTGTGTAGTCTGCATAAAACACAAAATCACTGGGACAGATATCTTTCTGCAAATAAGAACAGTCATAGGACAAAACAGCTCAACAAATCTCATCACACATCAACATGTGACTTGTTGCACAAACCACCAGATGTTTTCTATTAGTCCTCTGGCGTAAATTCAGTTTTTCTTCCTCACTCTTTTCAGGATAAACAAAGATGAGAGCCGTAAAATGGAGTGTATCGACAAAAAAAGAAAGGCAGACTGAAAGTACAAGAGGGAGAGGCCTAACAGGGGAGGGAAGTTTATCCGGACTGGAGGTAACATGAAGACTAAGCACACAAGCCTGAGAACGCTGAGAGCAGAGCTTTCACTGTACTCCTGCACTGAAGAAGACTGCGAAGTGACAGCAAGGGGGGAGCAGCAGTGGGAGGGGATATGATTAACAGCCAAGAGGTGGGAGGAGAGGGGGGAACTGGGGTGATGTTAGGAAACAGATAATGTAAAATTGTGTACAGGACTACAGGAGCAAGTCTGTGTAAAAAGGCCACTGTTGTAATGCACTTACCTTTATTTTTTGCTTGACAAAATTTTTTATTTATGCTGACTTATTTATTGTCAAATTTTTTATTTCCTATTTTTTTTTAACATATCTGTGAGTCACTGCAAATAAACCTGATTTTGATACAACTTCATGCCCTCTGCATGTTTTTCCTCTGTTATACCCCTGTCAAGGAAATAAAAATCTAATTTGAATTCCTTGTTAAGAAAATGACTTCCAACTGCCTTGTCTTAGCTCCTAATGAAACCTGTGGCTCACCACCAGCAATTTCTGCAGCTGCATCACAATAAACACAACTATTATTCTGCAGAGAGGACTCAGCTGGCACTTGAGAACACTGAGGTGACTTTGTTGCAGGGGCAGACAAATTAATTGTTATCACAGAAAATGGCTGTCTCCTCAGGGAGAAAGCTTTGCATGATAACAATTAAAGGATGCCCATGAGAAAATTTGACCACAGCTGTTTGCAGCAGCTGTAGCTGGGATGATGGAGAGAAGATGGATTCTCGAAGCATCTTGTGACTAGACCGAGGTGACAGGAGATTAGTTATGACTTCTAAAGTTTTTCATACTTGAGTCATTAGAGCAACAAGGAAATGATCCTAAAGTCAAACTGAAATTGGAATTCTGCTCATTTTTTTGTGTAAGTAAATAAACTACATCATACTGCAGCCATTGTGAGTACTTTTTCATGAGATGATGAAATAGTTTTTGGACATATTTGTAGGAGCAGCATAAGCTTCAGGCTTCAGGGTGGGCGTCTCCCAACAGACATTTGACAGCTTGTCAACCTCTGCAGTGGATCATAGCCTTGCAAATCCTGTGAACTTGACAAGACATTTTTCTCCCATTTTTAAGACAGTGTTAAAACACTGGCATCTGTTCCATGGAGGGCGATAGAGTACTGCCCCTCCAAGCCACATAAAGAGAAGTCATGGCGTCTAAAACTACTGATCAGAAAAATGAGCTTTTGCCCATGTAATCCAATATACTGCCTTGTGCATAAGACAGTCTGAAGAAAACAAAAGAAAATTAAGAAAAATAGACATTTAAAACTGCAGGAAAAGTTACCTGACAAGTCAAACATCATGTTAGTGTTGTTAGGCTGAAGTCCTACGACAGAGGAGGACAATACATGGAGACACTTATTTGCCAAGAAGTCTTGGCTAACTGTTTCCTACCTCTCTTTTGAAACATCAGGAACTGACCCAACATGGACTCAGCTGAGTAAGACTGATTTAAAACATTTGTCAAAAAAACTCAAAAGGCAGATGGAAAATGCAGTGCATCTTACCATGTTTGTGAGAGTACATCGCTGCTCAGCCTGGATTGGACAAGAAAAGTGAAGATGTCACTTTGTGTTCTGTGAAATTTTGATAAGCATTTCTCATTCTCTTTTGACTTTCACATTCCACTTTATGAAAAAAAAGGCTTCAGAATTTGATGTGGAAATATGACTTTGTTTTCCTAAAAACACAGACACATTTTGTTCATGCAGAGTTTTTATATTAGTTTCATTCTCTGCATTGTCTCAGAGCATTTTTGGTAACCCTGTGAAATATATCATATGTTGCCTTTTTGTTTCAATAGTCTCTTTGTGTGGGTTTAATGGTGTTCCCACTCTAGTATTCTCGATAACAATGCACACAATTCTTTGATTGGTGGCTCTTTACTGCTGCTTGAACAGTGTTAAATTGTCCATAATTGCACAGCAGTGGTGCTTAGGTGCACCCTACTGGTGACACATGGTTACAGAACAAATTTCGAAAGGCTTTTTGCACACTGTACATTCAGTCTAGCTCTGTAGAGACAGAGATCTTGCAGATCTCCCACAATGTCTTTCCTCCTCTACACTCCCTTTACACTTATCCAAACAGTGTTGGCATAATGATGCTTCAGTGTTTTGTTTTAGATAGCTAACATAAAGAGTCATGACAGACCTGACGTATAAAACAACAGTTGGTCTAGTGTGACCAACGTATGATAAAAGCTTTAGGGGTTGCTCTGTAAACGAAGACACTAACATAACATGGCAATGACTATCTTCTACCATGCATGTTCTAATGCCTGTTAATCTCCCTCTCTGCATGGAGGGTAGAACTTCCAGACAGTGTTGTCTCCCTGTCATGAAGCCCACTTCCTCCTCTCCAAAAAGGTAATTAGCTTAAATGATTGTTTAAATGCAAGCTGAAATGTAGGTGCACATTCCCCTTGTTCAGTTTAGCATGACATGATGTCTGGAAAACGCTTGTTTACTTGTATTTAGTTCTGTTTGATCACACTTTTTGTAGGGGGACTTACATTCTCGAACAGCCTGAGCCTTAAGGACATTTTTCTGTTGTAACATGAATTAGTTCCAAAAGAAGGAAAACATTTACTTTACATTAACATAACTAAAAGTGTCTATGCTTCTATTTATGTCTTTTGAGAATATCAATTTTAATGATATCCTGACAAGTAAAATCTAGTCCTCCAAATAAATGAAGATTGAAGCCTGCTGGGATAAATTTGCACTAATTCTTGTGACCATATATCAGCGAGATATAAAAGGTTCAGAGAAACAGCATACCTTCTAAAATCTTTCCTGAAAATGGAGGGTCCAACACTGCAACACAGTGTTGGCTGTGATTTTTTAATCCTCTAGTTATTTTAAAGTGAGAAACCAACCATCCTCATTTGCAACACTCCCCAATTTGCACACACTTTTGGTTGCTGGTCTTTTTTCATTGTTAGCTGCTAACTGCTGCTAGCTGCAGCTTGCACAGTTAACAGGTTGTCATAACGAAATACCACTGTTCCAGCATGGTCTCTCTGCTTTTACACACACATTAATTGCCAGCATCTAAAAACTACAAAGTTTTTTTTCAAAGAGCTCTCAGAAGTAAATTTATTGATAAATAAGCACATGAAAATTAAAAAAAATAAAAAAAAACTTGTTGTCATTGCCTACTGTCATACTGCTTGCAAAAACAACACTTGGATTTGAGCCCCACACTGCAAAGAAAATGAAAAAACAAATGTTTCATTGAAATCTATGTGTCTTTTAAAACAATTATCAATCTGTGAGGACTCTGTGCCTGGACATGAATCTCTAACTGCAATTTTGTTTTTAGCATGATGCCCCAGAACAGGTTTAAATGGTTCTTCTCATAAGTCAGCTCAAAACACTTAAGATAGCCGGAGAAGGTATTTTTTGTGCCCAACCACATTACATGTTTTTTTTACTGTTTAAACATCAACAATATCACAGATGGCATAAGTGATTTATGGCTGATAAAAAAGTCAAGTTTAAATGTGTAAGATAATGTACAAAATAATTTCAGTCTTTTTTGTTTTTCCGAATGGAAGCTTAATATATATCTCATCTGTCTGTCAATAACATGATGATGCTGGGTGGTTTATTCATCAGCTGGGGCCCACTCCGCTTCTTAGCCATGGTAGCTACTTTTGAGTGATCAGCTGAGCCAACACATCTTGATTTTTGACCATTAACTTTGCTGGTGAGTTAAAGTTTGCTGGAGCTGCTGCGGCTTCACTCCAGGGAAATCAGAGCAGGCACGGTCTGGGTCAGAGCGCGAGAGTGTGGGAAAGAATAGATCCTCGATAAGCCCACTCTGTCTTTGGGTCCTGAGGCTGTGCTTGCCCTGTCTGGCCTTTCACACACACTCATTCACTCACACACATGTACACGGACACAGATAACACAACAAACACATGCTTAAATACAAGCCATATACCAAAGTCCCTTGGGTACACACATCAGGGCCCTTCACAGTTAGCCACTGCCTGCTGGCTCACAGACTTTAAGCAGTACATGTTCACTGCTCTGCCTCAAAACAGCAAACAGGATGCTTTCAGCATCAGACTGAGGCTAGAAAATACAGAAATCTCAGCTGGCTGCTGACAGCCCTCCAACTAATGAGAAAATTCTCTTCTATTCTGTAATAAAATATATTCTTAAAGCTCCCATCACATAATTATCAAAAGACTTTTCATACTCTCTACTGGGTGATGACCCCTGAGCCAGCTCCATTTGCTAAATAAAGATGGTGAGGGTCAGATGTGGTTAAAACCTCAGAAAGCTAGACAGGAAGTAATTCCACACTTTGATAACAGTGACTTATCCTGTGGTCCTCTTCTGGGTGTGGAGTTTGGCCAGTGGTTTTTGAGATGGCTCAGATGTTGTTAGGTGACCAAAACATGATCTTTTGGTTACATAGCCCACAAAGAGGTGAACTCAACTCAAGCCGTAGTGAGCTGATGTTTAAGAATCTGTATCAAGAGACAAAAAGTCCGATTCATTCATCCAAAACCATAGCAGGCCCCAACATCAGCTGGGAAGGGGCCCTGAAAAAAGATCAAGGGTGTTAAAGGGCCATTGTTATCACAGTAAGGGGTTACCTCCCTGTTCTTAATGGATGTGATAAAAGAGTTATTATAAATGAGGAATATGAAATCACATCTTTCATAACTAGGACTGCTTCCATGAAACTCTGTAGATTTGAGGAGTGTACTCTTTGAACTTTGCACACATCAAGCAGTTGCCATTTGGTGCCATTTGGAGGCGCCAAAGTGTTGAGTTGATGGTGTTGCACAGGGGTCCCTCATGCACACACTCACACTCACGCACACATACACACGCACACACAATATGAACTCACACACTCACACACACACACACCCCCCCACACACTAACTATTCTAACTATTGTGTAAGCCATGTAGATGAATTAAGCTGAGTGTATTATTCAATGTCCTGGTACAAAGAGAATACCAAGGTTAGCTCAAAAGCTTTAGGACTACACTACAAGCCGAATGTGTAACAGTAACAGTAACTTCATCTGTTTCTGAAAAAAAAGAATGTTTTTCTCATTTAGTGAATGTCCTACCTCACTGTGCTGCGGTAAAAAACTGCTTTGCAACAACAGCTGAGATTTTGCAGGTACATGCAGTATTTTGAATTGGCCTTGAGTTTATAAGCATTGTTGTATTTTTGGTAATTGAACTCAATCTCACTTATTCTCAAGGCTACAACTGACTATTGTTTTTTTAATACTACTACTTCATTTATGAGAAGATTGTTTTCTTTAAAACATTCAGTGAATCAGTGAACAAATCTTACCAGTGCCTAACATAACTCAGTCAAATTGCTAATATTTGCAAGGTATTTAGTTCACCATCAAAACTTGCAAATATTAGCATTCAAAAAGCTAAGACCAGTGAATTGGACATTTTTGTTTACAAAGTAACCTTTGAAGACATTTAATAATTCCAAAGGATGAAGATAAACTCCGTGTGGATTAAGTAATGAGTTATGAGGATAGTAGATATTTAATTTTGATTGTGAATGCGATTTATATCGCATATTACATTGCATCAGTTTTGTTTTATTCCAGTTTAAATATCTTTTCCCTCACACAAAACCAATTTCCTCAGAATCTTATGTTATGTGGGCATTTTGCCCAAATTTAGGAAAATAAAAATATTAGTCTTTACAGTTGTGCACATGGAAACTGTTCAGCTGTTGCTAGTTAATGTGGTCTGAAACTCTTAACCTTTTTTATACTTCATATCTCCAATCTTTATCTTTTATCTTTTAGCTTTGTTTACTTGATACTGTTTAACACTCTGTCTTGAATGTTACTTCTGTCTGCTTTGTATGTATAACATCCAGTGACATTACATGTCTGAAATATCCCTCCTCTGTTCATCTTCATGAGGGCTCTTCCTTTTGGACACATTTTATATATATATATTTTTTTGCCTAAATCATGGGTCTCAGGATAGAGGGTGCAATTTCTTTCTACAGAACATAAAGACCTTCAAGGTAAACTTGTGATTCTGGGCTGTATGAATGAAACTGCCTTGACTTGAAAATAAGAAAACACATGGGACAACAGTGCAGCTCTGTGCTGTGGTTCTCTCCCTCAGGCAAATACACATATGTATGAATTAGATCACAACATCATGTAAGATATCAAGCCTCTCCTATGCCAGCATTATCACTTTCCCATCAACTCGATTACTGAGCCATGTTGAAACTCATCTCCTGCATGTATCACTGTAATTGCCATGGAAGCCTGAGCCCGCTCTCTCTCTCTAACTTGCTTTGCAGCTCAAAGCCTTTGTTCAGTGCCTCCACAGTGAAACACAAATCGTACAACAAGCCACAAACAGGCAGATGAAAAGAGGGTTACTGGGTGCTAAAAAAACCCATCTTTGCTCCGGGCGAAGCTGGGGCTCTTGAATCTCTGAATCAAATTGCTCCCAAAGACACTGATCCTAACCATGGTGTCGGCCTGAGTGAACTGCTGGTCAAGTTCAGCTTTGACCTCAATGAAGAGTGTGTTTAATCCTATTGTTGGACCTCTGTGCTGCCTGCTCTAATCCTCACGTTTCTCAGTCTCCTCTCAAAGTCTCAGGACAAGTGGTGCTTTAAAGCAGGTTCTGGCTCTCTTCCATCATTGATCAACAAACATGATGTATAAGCGCTGTCATCCTGTTGCCGGGTGTTTCAGCCGTTAAGGCACTTATTACACGACTCTCCTTGGATATCAGAGCAGTGGAAGAAGAAGCTCTGTGAAGTGATTTTTCCACCAAGAAAGCAAACACCTCACCGTCTTCATGCTATTAAACATATTTAATCTGGGGAGCCATGTCATGTTCTCACAGTTGCTGCTCATAATTTGTCAGGCACTTTGTAAAGGTTGCAACAATCATGTTTAAATTTTAAACATTCTGCGGCAAACCCGAGTCCTGAAAGGAAACTCTGCATTTTATTTCCATGATACCCTCAAATGCTTTGAAGTTTATATATAGCATTGTAGGGGGAAAAAAAGACCAGTGTTACTACCTCCCATGGAATAAAATGCACTCCTGTGTGCTATAACAGATAAAATCAAAGCTATGTGAGAACTGTCACTCGCTTCTCTGTAGTCCAACACATCCATGCCGTGCATCAGATGGAGAGAAACTTTTTTAAAAAGATACACACATTGTTTCACCTGATATTTTATTTATGTGAATGGAAACCACCCAGTAGCTTGTTGATGGAGCTGTCAGACAATGAAAAAAGTGTAAATTTGCCAAACATGTTTGTGTGGTGCAATATTTATGGAGTGCTGTTGGAGCAAAGGCTTTCATGTGCTCTTTCATTGCTTCAGTGTGGGTGGGCAGCGGGCGCGGACACTGGTTCAGAAGAAAAAGATAAAAATACAAGAGAAATATGTGGAAAACAACAGCATAAAATAAGAGTTCTTATAGGATGAAAGCATGTCAGGATGTGACTCAAGCAATCTGCAAGTCTGTTCATGTATCTGTCACTTCTATTTCCAGTCCTCTGTTTTTGGATGTGTTCATGTTCATGTCAGTCAACATGCTGGTGCTTCTCTGCACTCAGGTTAGCATGTCACTCTTGTCATATAACCTTGAATCTCCAAACTTGCTGAATTTCAGCTTTAGTGGTGTGAAAGTTTATCTGGTCCTTTACACGTTAACAAAATTCAACCCCTGTGTCAAGCAAAGAACAACACTGACAAGGTGACATTCTGCAGATAGGAGTTTTTCACCCACAAGTGCTCATGTTTGTGTGTGTGTGTGTGTGTGTGTGTGTGTGTGTGTGTGTGTGTGTGTGTATTTGTGGCAGCGTCCAGGGTGTGAGACAGCCCGAGGCTTTCGGGCGGTAGAGAGAGATGGACCTCTCTGCAATCCGAGGTTGTCAGTCATGGCAGCTTCCAGCTCCATAAATAAAGGATGGTGCGTCCACCCCAACTGCTCCCCCCCCCCCCCAATGTGTTGACTGGACGTCTTCCTGCTCAGAGTCACAGGGCCGCATACGCACCGCTTGTCATTTTAAGTGCAGAAGGGGGTAACTGCACGGGGAGTGGAAAAACACAGAGCGTCCACTCCATAGACTTCATAACTACTGAGTAAACACAAAGCTGCTGGCCCATGACTCTGAATGCTGGACTGTACGCCACATCACAAAATGAATGATATGGCCTCATGGGATCTGGAGCAGAGATACACAACCAAAGGGTTTTTTTTCTTCCCCAGTGTCACGCTTCACTTAAGTTTTCTGCAGCCAATCACAGCAATAGTGTGGTTTCTGCTCTGCTGGCCTTCTGTAAGCGAGCGGATTCGGAATGATTGTTTTAATCATAGTTGTAATAACCACGGCGTACACTACGCAAATAATAACTCAATCAAATATGATTAGATTTTCTTCCACCTGATGTACCTCTGGCAGACTCCAGGGCTGCGAACTGTGCTGCGTGTGGCTTTGATTTGCAAGGGAGGGAGGGGGTGGGATGCATTGAGGGATGTGTAGAGGGAGAGCAGAAATACACAGCCTGCCGGGGGATTGTTTCTGGTCACTGGTTCAGGTCCCTTGCTGCTGACGCCCTCTGTCAAGTTGTTGAGATGCAGTGTGAGATGCGTCTCAGATGCTGAGACAGAGCAATACACAGACACACACAAATCCTCCCCGCCCCTCTCTGTTTCTCTCTCTCTCACTCACACACAGACACACACACATTTGTGCACACTGAAACACAGTGGCAAATTTAAACTGTTTCTCCATCTCTCTCTAAGCCTCCCCTTTTCTATTTATCTTTCCCTGCTTGTTGGTGAATTTGCATGTGTTGCTGCTTATTGACAAGATTACTAGGCAGAGGGTGTAGTGTGATCTTACAATGCATAGTGTTCACTCTGCCTGCTTTATAATCCTACTACTGCAATGCTACCACACTGCAAAATCCCAAATACAACTGCAGTCAGTGATTAGTTTTACCTTATGATACCCAAATAATGGAAAGAATATTAACCAGTGTCAATTACATGTTTCTGTAGCATGGGATTAAGTTCTAAAATGATCATTTGTAAGACCAAAAGATTGAGAACTGAAGGTATTTGATTTATTAATAATGACAATCACTCGACTTCAATGTTTGAATAGCTGGACTGAGCCATTGTCTGTTTTTAATTGCTAAGATTCACAAAAGACGAATGAACTATTAAATGATCTTTGATCCAGTTCTGTTAGGTTAACTGATCAACAAATTGATAGTTATTTTAGCACTGTCTGGCATTAAAAGACCGATTGAAAAAATACTAAGACGCAAAATACACATTGTCATCAGGATAGTTGTTAATCACAAATTAGGTCTATAACTGCAATGATAATAGTGTGATACCTGGTGATATATTATAATGTTTTTTTAAACTATTTTACATTTTAAAACATAGGAAAAATAATACTTATCAGGAATCCTAAAGAGATAATTTAACTATATAAAAAAAATCAGCCTGACTGACTGACCTCTCACATAAGCCTTGCACATGCTGGCCTCCACCTTTGGGGGGCAGCAACACTCTCCTCTACCGCTGCCCTCATCAGCATGCTGCAGAAGCCCTGAGCACCCGCCACCTCTCGCTGTGCCCACTGTAAGGGGAGTCATGGTCCACAGTGTTGAATTCATTAACCTTTTCGTCACTCCCATTGAAAGCACATGGCAGCGATTGGAAATAACTCCTTAGCACTTTAAACTGTTTAGTGAGTGGGCCATGGGCAGAAGAAAAGGGGCAGGACCCCATTTGTTCCTATCTTAAAAAATGTCATCTTGCATCAAATGGTTAGTTATTCAGCGACGCAAGGCGTGTTTATGGGTGTGATGCACAATCATAGGCTGTCTGTGGCTTGACATGGTATGCTGTCAGACAGGCGGCAAATTTAGGATAGAACTTATAATTGTCTCACTTGAGACTGTCTGATGGGTTTTCTGCACTTGTGAGGGAGCTCTCAGTATTTGTTTGTGTCAGTGTGACATCAGAAGAAAGATTCATCCACAAGGAAAATGACAGAACAGCTCACATTCGCTTTCTTCTGGTTGAGTTAAAAACAGCTGTTTGCTACAATCAAACTTAATCTCTCATTTTTCTGAGAAAATAATTTTTTTCATGCTGCAGTGTAAAATTTATCAATATGAACTGGATTAGGCATGTGTATGTTACATTTTGCAGATCTCACTTTGTTATTGAGTACAGCTTTGAAACTGAATAAACTGAATATTTAACCAAGAAATGTGGTTTTAAATGGTGGAAAACCACCATGCCTAATCCTCATTTATATCCTCTATACTCCTTTTAAAAGCCTTTGCTTTAAACTTGGTGTCATAAACCTTTAATATCCTAGTCAGAGAGGAAGGCTGATCATATTCCTGACTTTACAATGTATCATAATCACAAAACACAAATTGCTTAAATTCCTTGTAAATCAAAAAAAGTGAATTTTTTGCAAATGTAGCTTTAAAATAAAACAATTTGGACACATCATTTTTTTTCTTTAGGATTCTTTAATTTAAATAACATACTTCCAAAATAATCCTGATATTTTACTACACTACATTGTCAAATTTCTTTTTTTATTTTGTTGCAGACTATACCGTTATGTGCCCAGAGGCCATGTAGAAAAACAGAAGTTTTCATGAAAAAGGAAGATGCATTGCAGCACAAATATTAGATTAAAAGATCCAGAGAGCTGACAAAATTCCGCTACAGTGTGAAAGAAAGTCCATGTGAATCTGTCCTCCAGGCATTGAAGTCTGCCAGAGAATTAGAGGGAGACAGCCCCGAGATCAAGAAGAGTTAAAACTGGTACAGGAGGATGTGTGAGTCTCCTGTGAAAGCAGGGTAATACAGGAGACAGTAACGGAGAAAAAAATGACAAGAGGGAGGGGAGGAAGAACTATGAGTTTTGAGTAGAAAAAAGTTCCACAGGCCCACGTGAGAATTAATAGGGAGAAACCGGTGCAATAGGGAAGGTTTTAACGAGCAAGAATGAGAAGAGGGAGAGATGAAAGTGAAGCTGATCATGGAAAGGGCAACTGATCAGCATCCTCACATGAGATATTTCAAGGCCCAGTGTTTTAAAAAGCAACTCCTGCAACCTGTTTCAATATGAACTGTCACAACATATTGAGGTCAACTGCTGACAAACAGCTGTTGACAAAAATGATCTGTGTTGCATTATGGATGAAAAATCGTCAAAAGTAGCTAGATTAATTGTTTGCAGAAGGGGAAATATGAAATTCTTGCAGCTTCCTGAAAAACAAACAAAACAGTTACACATAATAGCCTAGATTTTTCCCCAAAGTTTCCTACAAGTTTTCTCCTTTTTAAACAAAATTGTCAGACATGTTTTGGAAATAAGTTATTGTTGACAGAGAAGAGGATTGATATGACTGTTATATCTGCTCTCTGACTAAGAAGCTAGAGAGAGGAAAAAGGTTGGCTTGTCCTAGTTTAACACAACGACCAGAAGTGCAGAGAAGCAACCTGTACCACCTAGGCAGATCTGTGTCTAATTACATCTTTCCATTGACGGTTTGTGCAATCACGACACCTCCAAAATTCACTTTGTGCACTCTCTCTTTTTCTCTCTCTCTCTCCAACAGTTAAAACATTGACAAACCTAACCAAACACCACCAAAACCCCCCGCAGACCCAGTGTTACCCAAAACTTAGCATCTACCTTTTGAATGTCGTGAACAATCCAAGACAAACAAAGGTAAACAAAATATTATTTCATTACTGGGTACAGAGAGGCGTGAAATCAAGAGCAAGACAGACTAGACAAAGATATTTTCACTCATTGAAATTTAACCTAATGACCAATGACCATCTGATCATTTTTAGAGATCAATTTTTTGGACAACAGCAGCTTTTTAAAGCATGCTCTTTGAATGACAGGTCAACCACACCCTTAATTGGATGAGAACTCCCTAATGCCTAATTTGAGCAACTGCTGCTCTCTGTCCTGTCCACCATCACTGTGGGAGTCTTGTCAAGAAGATACTTATTTCTTTCTTGCACTGATGAGTGGATCACACATACACAGATGTGTCTTGCTGCAATGAAAAAATAAAATTGGCCTTTTGAAGTTCATATGTTCCTTCTATTGGTCAGACCAGCTTGCTGCTCAGTGACTGTGGGCAGCAGCCATTTGCCTTGGAAAGGTGTTGTGAGTGAAGTTCAAACAAACGGTGTTTCATTTAAGCATAAACTGTTTTATTAATGGGAGCACTTGGTGAACTTAACTGCAACAGCACAACAAGCATTAACAGTCCTGTGCAATTAGGACGTAAGAGACTTAAACAAGATGGCTATCATGAATGAGTGTTCAATTAATGCTGTGCCCTCAGGAGTCGCATGCTGTAGATGTAGAATGTTGTAAAAGTCATTGAGAGGCGGCTGAGGGAGTCACTAATCACCCCTAGAGCTGGGCATGTGTGCACATGTGAGAAAGTATTTGTGCGTGTGAGCTCACAAGCTGACTTTTGTCGGGCAACAAGTAGACATCCCATACTAATTGCGTTCCTGGGAAGAAGTGTTAGCTAAGCCGCGGGCCAGTAGACTTAAAGCACAATTAATGTGATCTGCAGTAGCAGGTCCTGGCCCGCATTCCGTTTTCCCTCAATCAGCTCACTGACACTTTATCTGCCCCGTGTCCACTAATCTAATCAGCGGGGTGATTGCTCTTTCTCCCTGTTCAGCTCGAGTGAGTGATACTTAAAAAAAGACTGCAGTGAGAGATAAATCAAGCTCTGGGCCCTCCTGTCATTGTCTTGATATGCAGGATGTATGCCGAGGTCGTGCTGCCCAAAAGACAGGCATGTTACATGCTAAGTGCATTGCTTTGAGCATAGAGTTGAAGAGTATATGCTTAACAGTACAAAAATGTATTGGTTTTTAATGCTTCATTGATTTCAGTGCCACTCATTGACCTTACTACTTTGAAATATCAGCTGCTGAAAAGTGAGAAATATCATTTGTCTTAAAATAGGCATGCGGTATTTCACAGACAATTAGCTGTGTAGCCACCAAACTGGACTTTCTCCAATCTTACAGTGAGAGTCAAAGAGTCACACAGACCATGTTTGGCCTGAACAAATTAAATCCTCTTGTAGCTATGCAACTGTGAAATTAATACTAAGAAGACCCTCTTGAAAAGTCTATTAAAGTGTCCACAGCGATACTTCACAGAGTTCACTCACTGAAAGAGGTGGTATGATAAAACTTCTGTTTTCTTACCAGTTGCACTATTTCGTTCTACCATAGCTGACTACTTAGCAGTTCATTATTTACTTACAGTCATTTCAGTCAAAACATCAGTCAAGTTTGTCCATAAAACCCTGAAGTTGTCAAGTATCTAGTAACTTAGATTACACAAGGCCCTCAAAATATAATCTAAATAAAAGTAGCAAAGCCCAACTAAGATTTCATGAAATCTTTTTGCTCTTTTGGCATATGTAAATTACTCAGTGTTCTTCTATGTGGATAGAAGTCATTTTTACACAAGAATCTTAATAGTATAGCTTGTATTGTCGTATCCACAAGCATTACATGTATCTTGCCTTACACCCAGGCTTGCTGGTCATGCAAACAAACTCCCCAAAGGAAAGAATACACTGCTAACATAATTTTGGCTAACTAAGAGTGTGTTACACTTTGTCTCAAGCCTCCAGGCTTTAAAACTATAGGAAACATTTACAGTACAAAAGCTTTGTCCCTTGTTATGGCTCACATTATGGCTCTGATCTACCAAAGGCTGTTCGCTAGTCAAAATTGATAGCTAGAATTATAGAGCCAGATGCTTTGCTTGAACTTACTTACTCTCGCTTTAGAGAAAAAATGTCTTTAGATCCACCAGGAACAAATTCTCATTTACATCATCTTCTGGGACATCTGTGTTTCTTTCGTTAATTGACTGGTAAAAAGCAGACCACCACGCCTGCCCCTGCCAGCCTCTTAAAACACCAGAGACTCATTCATGAAAAATTGATCTTTTCTCAGGGAGCATTTACCAGGGCTCTGAGTTCAAGCCCTCTGCATTGTACAAACATTAAGTCCGGGCCCCATGAGGGAGGAAGCAGGGAGCACTGGGAGAGGAGTAAGAAAGACATATGCACGCTAAGGTGTCCGGAGGTGAGACATTTAATCAGTTTCACCTGCTCTGAGAACATTATGCTTTCAGTTACTAATTTTCCCGAGGGAGCCAATTGGAAAATATCTAAAAGGGTTTTTGCATTCGGCACAGAAAGGTGGATGAATGTGAGATGCACTGGCTCCTCCAACCATTTTGACAAAATAGGGAAGGAAGATTCTATTGTTGAGAGGGGAATGAGATTCGGAACAATAGAGTAACACAACAATCGCCACACGCCTTCTTGATTGACCCTGTTTAGCCACAGGCCTACACACAAATTTTTGGACATTATCTGCACCGGTATCCTGCCTGCAACCTCCCCCCGTCATTCTCTTGCCCTCACACACACACAAGCACACACACAGCAGTGCAAAACAGTCTCGCTTCAAGTCATTGTCAGGTGAGCAAAAACAGGCAATCATCTGGGATATCAAGATATCAACGTGATAAGTTGCATAATGAATCATTTTACTGCATTCCTCAGCTGATGATGTCTTTTTGTTGCAAGCAGATTTTGCTTCTAAACTGTTTTATACCTTGAGAAGGTGCTGATTCTTTCAAATGAAAAACCACATATCTGTATATATACATATGATCTGCAATGCTCATATAATGTCTTATGATTAAGTATACTTAATAATTGATCTCAGTTTCACATGAAATATATTTTAAGATATTATTGAATCTTTAAAGCTGGTGAAAGTTGCATTAAAGGGCATTTTTTTGTGAAACTCGATTTTTTTTTGTATTTTTTGTCTCACAAAGCTTCTCTGGAGTTTTCATTATTAAGCCCTGATACATAATGCATCATGCCAACACATGACCCAAGATTGTTTATTAACAGTTGCTAAGTTTTGCTATTCTCGGACATTTAAGAATAGAAAATTTGTTCCTCATTAGAGAAAAGTTAGTATGTCAGTAACAAATCTGAACCAAAGTGTTAAATGTTAGAAGGAAATTTGTTTGCAGCCCCTCTGGAAGTGTGAGGCAGATAACATTTGTATTTGACTATTTAAAATCAACATTTCAAGACAGGTCTGCATGAAAAACTCTAAATTACGGAAACACTTTTTTTAAGTTTACACCCATTACAAGACAGCATTTTCTGTGATTGACAATTTACAGTTCTGAGTCCTCAGTTCAGGTTATGGATAAACCTTTTTTCCAAAAGCTGTGCTGCCCAACACTGATGCTGGTCTGCCTGAGGCTGCCTGTGGGAGAGAAAAATGTAATATTTGTTAACTTAAATATT
Source organism: Acanthurus leucopareius (assembly GCA_029814765.1). NCBI lineage: Eukaryota > Metazoa > Chordata > Actinopteri > Acanthuriformes > Acanthuridae > Acanthurus > Acanthurus leucopareius. Next base: position 1,109,138 of record JAQMCX010000044.1, on the reverse strand, counting down.
TTAGTTAACTATTGATCACAGATATTCTGCAGGCTGCAAATCACACAATCCGTCTGCAATCATTTTCTTTGATGGAAGCTCTGGATGTATTTTTTTCTTGCACTGGCTGTCTGGATATTCTGGGTTTTATTGACACTCACCACTGCATGATAAACTCTGTGATAAACTCCATCTTTCAAATGATGCCTTCTCATATCTTATTTGAAGTATTCTTCCCCTGGTTTCAGTTCACCATTGCTTAAAAAGGAGGAAGACAAACATCACTCTGAACATTTTTTGGTTCCCTTAAACAAGGTGTTCAGAAAGCTTTCCAGCGTTCGTTAATTGTTGTAATTAAAGTAGATGTCGATCCAGTTGCTGGTTGTTTTCCAATCAATGGAAACATTACCCACTCCCCCCCAGCCACAGTCTCTCACTGCTAGACTCCTAAACACATCCTCTACACTCCACCGTAAATAAATGACTCTTCTCATAAACTTGTTTATTTGCTGCTTTCTTTCATTACTGCTATTTTTTGCACTTGACGTTGTTTCCACTTTGACCACATCTTTTCTGTCTGCTCCGCGACTTTTATTTTTCTCATTGTACTGATAAGTACTACTGTGTGTGCGACGTAACTTATAAAATTTTGAATTTTATAAATGTATAGGGAAGATTTTACAAATTTTATTTGTAATTATTTATATATTGATATATACACAAAATAGAGAAAAATAATTTATTAAACTATTACCTTTAAGTAAAGAGTGAAATACTTTAGTTTCCCTTTTTTCTCTTTGTCAAAATCTCAGCAATAAACAAAAAGGTATGTCAAATTTGTGGTACAGATCTTGGAAAGACAGTTTTGGTTAGTAATACCCCAGCTCACATGTAAACAGTCACAGGTCCTGTAACTAAGGATTTTTTAAATATTAAACTAAAGTTCTAAACATCGCCATTAGAGTGTCATAGTCCTGGAATGAGCAAATAGGGAAAACAAATGAAATGTGTCGTATGTAAACATTTTGCAGATATTTTCATTGAGCATATATTTCCTCTTCTTCTTCTTCTTCTTCTTCTTCTTCTTATTCCCCTTCTTCATCATCTTCCCCTTTTTTCTTTTTTCTCATACTTGTATCTTTTTGTGTGGAATCAGTTATACAGAAGAAAAGGTTAAATCTTGACACAGTCTTTTGTTCATCTCCAACTCAACATGATAGAAATCATGAAAGTATTCGAGAGCGTGCTGAACTCTCCTATTTATCTATCAAACTTGGCTTGTCCTCACATGAAGGCAGATGTTGTATGAGGGAAGCTTTCTAATAATAGGAAGCTATAGACAGACACCAGCGCGGTGCTTTTACAGTAAATACAGTACACAGCAGGTCATTGAGCTTAGTGGTTACATCACACTACATAAACACAGTGAGGCCTGTGCTTTTGTTAGCGAATGTGTGTATGTGTATGAATGAGAATACAAATAGATATGATTCTGTGTATTTGTGTAGAGTAGACAACACATCTGCAACTCTCTTATTGTGTGCGTGGGTTTGTGCTGACAAATGTACATATGCTTGTGCGGGTGCCAGCATATAGTGAGTGTCATAAAGGCTACAATAAAAGCTCTGGGGCTGAGGGACTCATAATTCAGCAGTGAAGCTCTTTGCTTTCACCGCTGCGGTTAGCTCTTTTCCCCACAGAGACCAGCGTTCACCACCGAATCACAAAACCCACAGAGGGCAAGTCTGCATCGTCGTGTCTTTGTTTCTTATGGGAAAAGAACCTGAATGAAATATGACAGCCTCCGATAAAGTTGTCATGTATATCCGAGGGTAGCCTAGCTCAGTAGGCTTGAGGACGGAGTGTGTTTTCTCTGCTCAATAGGAAATCAATTCTCCATTCTCGGCCTCATTTGTTGCTGCTGGCAAACTCCTGCAAAGCCTTGAAATCCTATTTAATAATCAAGCATGAAAAGCTGTTGATAATAGACTATTATGAGATGCAACTGCAAAAGGGAAGATAAGCTTATGCACTAATTGAAATATCATCCACATCACATGTACTTAAGGACCACCACAGAAAGATCTGTTAGTCACACAGAAACCATATCTCATTTCATGGGCTGACAGAAAATGATAGAGTAAAATCCATACACTTGTTAGACTGCAGTGCAATTTATGTGCTAAATCATTTGGTCAGCGGATCAATTTATGTACTGTCCAGACTATTCTTGCATTACACTATTAAGATAATTGCTGTCAAATTTAAAAAACAGTATTTCAAGGCCTGCAGAAACATTGCTGGCAAACTTTAGAAAGCAACATGACTGATGACTGAAACAACTGAATAAGAATACATTTTTGTAGAGTGTGGAGTTTTGTTAGACTCAAAGTAGAAAATTAAAGTGGCGCTAGTAAATTTGTGTTAAAATTTTGATATTAACATATAATTATTATTTTTAAAATATATTACATTTTTTATTTTATTTTGGATTAAATTACTGTGTCAAGACTGAGCAAGTTCACCTAGTGTGAGACACAGGATGTGAAGGGACTGAAGCTTTGATAAGTAAAGAACTCACAGCAGTGCTTAGGGGCTGGATTTGAGCCGGGTTGAGCTGAGCTGAGGTAAAGCTGAGGGAAACTGAGCTCAGCTGAGATCCAGGACAGATAACAGGACCAACAGGGGAGAAGACTGAAGATGAATGTCTGTTGATATAGAGAAAATAAATTGACAGTTTAGATAACCAATTTGTTGCTCTTAATTGTCCAAAAATGCCAAATAGTCCCAGGTTTCAGCTCTTTAAGGGTTTGGAATGACTGCTTTTTCATTGTACATCTTTGACAGTAAAACATGTTTTGGTTTTGAACAGTCAGACAGTACAGAATTTAACAACACTGCCACTGGCTCCAGGGCTTTTTTTCTTCTTTTAAAAACCACTAGGACCTTTTTGCTGTGAGGCTACAGTTCAGGCTACAGTGACCTCTCTCCCCTTCTATCTATCCCTTTGCCCGGGCCCGGGGGGGGGGGGGGGGGGGGGGGGGGGGGGGGGGGGGGGGGGGGGGGGGGGGGGGGGGGGGGGGGGGG
>JAQMCX010000044.1:1081828-1103865 GCA_029814765.1 Acanthurus leucopareius | reverse complement strand
TCCCCCCCCCCCCCACCTTTCTAACCCTCCCCCCCCCCCCCCCCCCCCCCCCCCCCCCCCCCCCCCCCGCCTCTCAACCCGACCGGTGCCATCAGATCCCGCCCTCCTCTGAGTCTGGATCTGGCCGAGGTTTCTGCCTGTTAAAAGGAAGTTTCTCCTCGCCACTGTCGCCAAGTGCTTGCTCATGTTGGAACTGCTTTCAATTGTTGGATTCCTATAAATTTAAAATATAAATTTAGAATATAAACTTAGAACCAAATTTAAAATATAAATTTATAGAGTTTTGTCTAGACCTGCTCTATATGTAAAGTGTCTTGAGACAACTTTGTTGTGATTTGGCGCTATATAAATAAAACTAAATTGAACTGAATTACCAAATGTACCACTATATCGCAATTTTATAAATATATATATATATATATTATATAATTTTACAAATTTTTCTCGATTCATAGATAATGAAAATCATGAACAAGTACAGCCCTACTTTAATCGACAGATTTCACACACTGAGATAGGGTTGCTGCTTGCTTCTTCCTTAACCTGCTGCTCAAATATGGTATTTTGGTTGCAGTAGAAAATACAGAGTGCAGACACTTGCAGGGTATATATATATTTATGTTGCTTACCATTAACTATTGCTTCTTTTCAAAAAATAATCTTCTGGCATTTGAGATGAAAGCTGTGAATCCCCTTAGAACCATTTTGCTCACAAAGAGATTTGCAGAAATAATCCTTGCAGGATTTGAACTATGAAGCCTGTTTAGCCTCTTATCTGGTAAGGGTCATGGTGACACAGAGAGCCGTAAGCAGCATGCACAGCAGCACTAAACTCTTCCACGCCACTTAAATTAGTGATAAGCTATGACACATTCCTGGACTATTGTTCACAAAATAGATTTTGGCTGAATGAATAATACCTGATCTAGAGCGGTTGGCTATTTTATCAGGTCATGGTGACAACAGAGCAGTGATGACAGACAGAAAACAGAGCAGCACAAAATTCTGCATGTATCACTACGATTTTATGGTTTCTCTAACATTTTATTCTCCATGTCAGGTTTATGTGCTACAAAAAGCTGCAGAACATTGTGTCACATTGACATTGGACCCAGCTGGTCAAAAGTCAGGTTCTTCACACACTTCCCCTCAGTGCTCGACCATCTGTCTTCAGTCTCAAACATCATGTGGTTGGTTGAGTTTCTGTGTGAAAAAGCAGCATCGTTTCCCTCTCCAGATCAATCTTATTTACCTCTCTATGCTCATATGTCCAAATCAATCTGATGAACCAATTATTTGAAGCCTTCCTGAGCTTGTTAGATTATAAAACTTTCAAGACTGATCAGCCACAGTCTTAATAATCATACTTTCTGAGATCCCATTGGTGCTCTTTTAGTTTCTGTCATTGTTGTCTCTAGTTTCCTAAGGTTTTCCTGTGTAAGCAGCAGCAAGAGCAGGCATTGTAGTTCCATTTGTACTGCATCTTACACGCACCTGTTTATTAAAGGTGATTTACATAAGACACAAAACACAAGAAATTTGAGAAGAAATGATGGAGAAAAATATCAGACCAGGCCAAAAAACGAAAACAAAGATTCATAAGAGAACCTGAAAACAGTACAAGTATTGACAGACTGAATACCAGTTAAAGGAACAGGAGTTGAAGCAAGTCTAAAATCTCCTGGAAGTTTGTTAAAGATATTTGCAGCTTCACCATGTTCAGATTTACTTATGAGAACACTGAGCAACTTAAGAGACATAGTGGTGAGACATCAGTGGTATCCAGTAACTTTTACTGATAGACAGGCAGATCTGACTCAATGTGACAATGTGCTCTCCCACTGTTTACTGCAACCACTAGACTAAAACACACCATTTCACAATTTTGTGCAGCTGTCTTTCCTATGCTGAAAAGCTCTTACCTGCTGACATCTTCAGCTCTCTGCACTCCTTCCCGGCTAAGAAGTACTAAGATAAATCCTTTGAAGTGACAGTAAATATATCAAATGAGCAATATGGAGGAAAAATATCTTAAAATCACTTCTATGGTAATCTTCCAAATGTTTAACAACTGTCACTGTCACACTTCAGTTGCTCTGCAAAATCCTGTATTTTCCTGCCTTAATATGCCATATACAAAATGCTTAAATTTCTCAAACTTCCTGCAGATCACGCATAGCGAATGATTCACTCTGATGAACTGAAAGGAAAGATATGAATATAATAATGGTAAAACAAATGAAAATTAAAAGGTTTACTGTGAACATGTCATTTGAAAAATGAACTTGTTTAACTCAGCAGACCGAGCTGATTTCTTTCGTGTTTTAATCTGAGAAATTAACCTGTACGACCAATCTTTATCCAGCTTGGCATGATATGAGTTTATGGTCCTCTCTCAATTATTTCCATCTCTGTGTGAGGGCTTTCCTCTCAAAAGAAGTTCTTTTAACTTTGCAAGATGCCTTAACTCCTTGTTGTTGAACATGTTGACCAAGATTATTTTGACATAATTTACTCAATTAGATATGATACATCACAGTACAATTTCCCTGCCGCTGTTACCTCTTAATACTTAGCAAGTTAAGACTGTTGAAATAATTATTTACTGCTGAAGTAGCAGAAGACTCAAGCCCCAACTAGCTTGTCTGGGCTGCAGGTTTTGCACAGCACTGCGTAGGCTTCCTCCCACAGTCCAGCCATGCATGTTAATTTGCGACTTTAAATTGCCTGTAGGTGTGAATATTAATGAGTGTGAATGGTCTGTCTCCAAATGTCAGCCTTGTGATAAACTGGTGACCACTTTGCCCATGCTGTCCCCTAATCGCTCAGTGTCAGTTGAGGTAGGCTGCAGCTCCCCGTGAACCTACAGAGGATAAGCAGTTGTAGCTAATGGATGGATGGATGATGGATGGTCGGTCTTGGTGAAGTTGTATCGACAAACAAACACCATGAAACTAAAAGCTGGCTGCTGCATTGTTATGCTCCTCCTATGAGTTTTCCAAGTCCTTGCAGGTTCAAATCTGTGGTGGAGGAGAGCTCTGATGTTAAAATGTCATTGAAGTCAAAGGTTGACATTCAAAATGTTCTCGTCTCTGCTCTTGTTTTTTTTTTTTTTCTGAATCGATCATGCCCACAGCATCTTGTTATGGCTTTCTGTCAATATGTCTCATCAATATCTCTCCATCCAGACAAATTGGTAGTGACAAGAACCACTAATAGTTTTCTTGGGTACAGGTCTTAAATGTATCTTCTTAAGCCCTTGGCAAGTCTTTAGGCCTCAAACTTTCTTCAGCAGTACATTTGTAGTGATTTTAGTTGTTTTCCACAGCAGCTATTTTTCTATGACTTTCCTTTGATGACCATAAACTCATCTCTGTATTTAAGTTCACTCTACCCTCCATTTCACGTCAGCCAACATGGTTGTCACTCTTGTTGTCTGGAAAAACTCTCCATAAAAAGACAAAAAAAAAAAAAAAGGTGCCACCTCTGACTCAAACTAGAGTTAATGTTCACAGATAGTTTGGTGCAGTTTGCACTGTAATTTTACCAACCTGAAAATCCAAGAAAGGACAAGCTATAAAAAATCTGTCTAAAAATATTTTATTTCATTACAGAATAAAAGTTTAAACAATGCCGTCCCATAGAGTTGGCAAATTGGTTCCCAAGACATTTCTTCTTTGAAGAGACTAGAATCCAACAAGTCCTGGCTGCTCATTTTTAGGTCACACATGCTCAAACAGCAAAATACAACAATACAAATCCTGAAAACAATGTCAAATGCAGCAGTGAGGCTTGTTTGTGCTTTTGTTTGAATTGTTAATAGGTGCATTGTGGGCTATTGTCACTGTATTAGCTTTGATGGTGATGCAAGTTGTACTGTATGTCTCAGCCTGCGCCTTGCATGAAGAACAAGGAGCTGATGTTTAGAGATGGGTAAGAGAAGAGAAACAGTGAGTTTGTTATTCTCTGACAGAAGAGAAAAGGCAGAAATACAGAATCAAAGATTGAGAGAAAGAGAGAAAAGAGGAAAAGAGAAAGAGTGTTTTCAGGTATTAGTCTTGGCAGTGTTTCTATGTAATGTCACAAGTTACTGTCATAGTGCTCAAAACCCTTTACTACAAGTGATTCATGGGCATGAAGGCTTTAAGGCCAAGCACTGGGATACTTCTCAACATACACCTAATTGATTGATTAATCACCAAAGTCAACATGCAATGAGAAGGAATGATAGAAAGCCACTTTAAGTACAATTCAAAACATAGTATTGTTCATTATTAGTTTCTCTGTTTGGTCATCAGAGGCTGGATGGCACAAAATTCTTTGTGATTAGTCTTCTAATGTGTCATTGTCAGGTTTGGGGTTGGTTTAAGATATTAGATTGGGGCCCAGGAGAGGAAGATTCAGGAGATTCAGAAAGGCAAAAAAACCCTTCAGGCTATCTTTCATCTCCTTGCTCCATAATTAAAATAACGTGACCAACTTAATAACAGGCCAAAAGCCACAAGTTGGCTTACAAAAGTCATGAAAATGGAGTGTAGCTCAGATTTGTAAGAGTCAACCAGTTTCAAGGGCTAACATGTCCCTTACTTAATCTTTTATACACTAATTAAAAAGATAAAATACACTTATTAGTTGCTGATGGTTGCTTTTCGCTGACCAAAGTAATAAACTTAAGTCTGATATGTTTTGACAGTAAGATATCATAGCTGGAATTAATTAATGTCCATGACTATCACTTGTTAAACATCACTAGCTTGTCAGAAATGGCCAGTCTACGGGCGAGTTCATTGGACAAGCTTAGTTCTGACATGACTATAGCAAAATGACTGCAGATGATGCAGAAAGGTGGAGCAGGTTTCAGACAGCAGATCATAGTGACTGAAATCTGGGTGAAGTTGGTTGGTGAAGATTACAAAGAAGAGACCATGTTGTGATTATGTGCCCACACCATGGACAACAGTGGTCTATTCTGAAGTACGGTAGCTGCCTTTTTAAAAACAGAACTTTTTAAAAAAAAAGGATTATCAGCAAAAATGTGCAATGAGGAACAGTCAGAAACACAGCAGTGAGACATATCTCCATGATCTTCTCTCTCTCTATTTTTTCCTAAAGACGGATTAAAGAAAAGCATATTCCTTGATTGTATCAGATTAAAGAAACTAATTGAACAGTGGCAGGTGGAGCAGCACCACCAGCCTGTCTTCCGTCTACTGCCAGTTAATATAATGTCCATGCAGTTTAGCTAGACCCATTGGGTAAAGAATCTTCTCTATAAACTAGATCAACTGTAACTGATAGGGTTAAGGTTATTCCTCTAAGTTTACAGATGCACTTTATAAACTACGCATCATGTCAGCACTCAAAGTTAGTTGGTTAACAAGAGTAGTCATGTTGTTTGAAGAGGTTGATGGTGAATGAGGTTGACCGACTCTTGCTAGAAAATTGCAGTATTTCTGTGCTCTCCCGCCATCAGTGACCTGAAAGCTAGCTAACATAATGGCCACAACTGGTTGTGGCTTCTTTAATCTATAGTAAACTAGATAAATAAAAAAATGAAAAGAAAAGGTAAATCTTTTTGTGTTGCTTCACATTTAGGAAAGGAGTTCTTGGCAAAACACCTATACCAATTTAACACTGCAGCTTTCCATCCTCCTAAAGGTCAGTGCTGTCAAGCAAGGTGGAGCGAAAATGTGTATAAAAGTTTACCAAAGTGAAGCTCTTAGTGAAAGCTTTGCACAGATTTTCACTCTGGAAGTGAATCTACATTTCTAATCACATAGAACTGGTGTTATTTTTGGAAAAAAAAAATTTAAATTGTAAATGCTGATGTGACTGAACCCTTACGCTGATTAAAATTTGCCCTTATTTTATCCCTGTAATTAAAACCAAACCTGCCAGAGTTCAGTAACATTTTTGTTGCCATTAATAATAATAATAATAATAATAATAATAATAATAATAATAATAATACATGCAGCTATAATTTACAATCAGCAAAGAGATCTAGGGATAATGGAATGATGTGGTCCTTTGTCTCCAAAATCTATTTGACTTTGACTCATTTTTATCAACACCGTTGGATTTTACGACTTTATTTACATATTATTGCCTCTTGAATTAAAACTCAATGTGTGTGCAAAGCATGCATCATGATCATCATTGGTTTTTTTTTTGTTTTGTTTTTTGCATTTTTTCACTTTGTAGCACTTGGCTTCCAAGACAATTTTCCCTGCATAAATTTTATCCTATCCTCTCTCCCTTGGTATATTTAGAAAGTTTTATCACCCCGTGCCAGTAAATGACTGTGGTCATTCGTACAATATTTCACATTTCAAATCAGCGAGGCACACCTCCTCAAATGACAGCCACGGTTTGTGCACTCCTCAATCACAGCAGAATGAGCAGACAAAAATAATCACATTAGCATAATAATCTGAAGGAGAAGTAGTGGTAATGACTTATTTGTCTTGAATAACCAAACAACTGAATAGTTTTTGTCTTGTGTACACATTATGACTGGATCAAACATTTATGAGCCCGGAAAACAGTCGCTATCAATTCATTAGTCAGCTGTGCATGAGTAATTCTATTTTCATAACCTTCAAGTGATGAAAGAATTTTTCAGTACTGCATATGAAATAGGTGACTTTGGACGAGCTTCAGTTTTACTGTGTGTCAGTCTGGCAGTTAGTCTGAACCTTAATGGGCATTTGTCTGGCCAGTGCTAACACTGTTGTATTTATGGTCTGGAGCTGTATTGACAACTTAATTAAAGCCTCGTATCAATATTGAATGTAAGACGATGCTAGTCTTTGTGATTTTATGTTGTATTTTAAAGCACTGAGGAAGAAAAGAAGAAATAGAAGGGGTCGTTAAGTACCTTGCTCCATTATGAAACAGCTGATTAAGTGATCATCAGACTTTTCTGCTCACTACACAGCATGCATGACATCCCACTAGAGGGAGTATTTACCTGATTCCTTTCATGTATTCCAATCACACTCCTCCGCAGCTTCTGCAGGTTTTGTGTGGAGAGCAAAGATAGCAGAAGGAGACACTTCTAATAAAAGATCTTTGTCTGCATCAAAATGGTTCAGTGACAAACTTCACATCCTCCCAAAATCATTTACGTCCTGGATCCTTGTCGGAGGCCTCTTCTGCTAACTTGGTGACTCATCTATTTTTCAGTTGTGACAGTCACTCCTGGTATCTGCGGTGATCAGAACAATAAGATTGATTCAGCTGATTAGCTCCTCTATTTCTGCTGCTGGGCCACCGCAGGTTGTTTTTAGGGAGCAGCTCACCACTAGAAAAATGTCCTTTGCAAAACTACTGAAATATCTATCTATCTATCTATGTCTGTCTGTCTGTCTGTCTGTCCGTCTATCTGTCCACACTGTATTAAGAGAAGAGGAGATTTTCTGGCCTTTTCCTAACTGAGTTTGGAGTAAAATATAATCACACAGCACATTATGAGATGAGAGGTTTTCCGAACAGAATTAGGAGTATGATCGCTGTGAGGAGGTCACTTGACAGTGACTTTGCAGATACATCACTGTCAGGTCGCTGGAATGACTCAGCACAGTTGTGTTTGAAACAGTGGCTTGATAAAAAACCCTCCTCAGAGGTTTTTTTTGCATCTATTTGCTCAAAAAATATAAGTGTAAACAATCTATCTAGATCAACATTCACTCATTTTCTGATTAAATTCATAACATTCTGGTCTCATTAAATTACCTTTTTCCTATATTATTCAGCATTCTAGTGTAATTTGTTTTTTAGCCTCAGGTACTTTTCTGATTTTATTCATTAGTGTGATGGCACTTGCACTTGGGTATGTTATGTTATTTGAAATACATAAACAAAGAATTTCACTTCCTTTTTACACGACAGTGTGCTTTGCTGAGTAAAAATTAAGCATCTGTAGAGTTTTACACTTGAAGGCTTTTTTCAGATTTATCTGCTGAAAGAGTAAATATATACTGAGGGAAAGTTTCTCTGTGCTTCATGTTTGTTGTACTGCAATACTTGATGATGATTTGCCAACACCTGTGGTTTACAGTAATAACAAGTGCAGTTATCAAACTGTACTTGGAGAAAATATTCCTTAAGTAGCTTCCTTGTCAGAGATACAACAAGAGAGATGTATCTGATTACAGCACAGCTGAACAAATTAAAATTCTTTTAATAATAGAGTTGATCAAAAATGAGTGCAACTGTGATCTGATTTCATGCTGCACTCAGTATGAGTGGTTTTCCATGTGATGGTGAGGTACAGTAATGGTAACAGGAGTTGTGCCTTGCTGGGGAGGAGATTTGCTGCCTGTTGCCTGCAGTTCTGCAGATTACAGCTCACTGTGGCTGCATCTCGTCTTCCATTTCTCCCTGACACATTTAGTGCTAATCCTCTTTCAAAAATAAGAGCTATAAAATATGAAAGTAACTTTTTCTGTCTTGTTTAGTGGAAGCATCTTTGATGAACGGTTTCAGTGGACACTAACCTCTGTGATAGATGCATTGTGTAAACAATAAAAACCACTCTGTGTTTAGTCTATTTAATGCTTTTGATATGAGGCACTTTTCAGAGAGTGAACAGTAAGCGCTGAACATGATTCTAATGACAATTTACAATACAGATACCAGAGACCATCTGTGAAATGGTGGCCTTTGTTGCTAACAATAAAAACTTCTGCAGAGGTAGGTGCAGAGTTCAAATAGATTTAAATGCCTGTAGCAGAAGAAATCCTGACCATGAATACTGATGTTGTTAGGTAAGGGTCATGCAGCTCTGATACATTAAAGCTCATAATAATGCATGCTGGGGTCACACCCTTTTTCCCTTATAACTATAAACAATTAAATGCTACAGTCTATCAAAAAACACATTTTATTTAGGATCCAATCAAATGCCAGCTTGCAGGGCTCACCACACTGAAATCCAACAACATCATTACATAAACAGTAGACATTTCAGAGTAATTCAAAATTGGGTAAGACCTGTTTTTGTCACCAAAGTTGTCTTTAAGGTCACATAAAAAGAAAGTTTTAGCAAAAAATAATCACTTCTGACTTTTTAATGCAATGCAATTCCTATTATCGTACTCCAAAGCTTCAGTATTTTGCTAGATATATCTTCATTTTTAACTGCATTTATTGACATTAACTTTATTCATTTGAAAAATCAAGCACAAACAATGTTATTTGCTTCATAAATATCTTTGATCGACCACAGATTGGGGGAGTGTTTACAAGGAATCAATTCAAGTGGTAGATTGTTCCTTGAGCTGATTGGCAAGAAAATTTTGCTGCCATGTAAATTAATGATATGCATCCAGAGAAGTCCAAGGTGAAGAGAACCTGACTTCAGTTCAAACTTGGTTTCCAACATGTTCTGCGTTTTATACAAGACTGTTTCCTAGTTGTTTTCTAGTCTGGGACAGGACCGGAGACATTTAAGGCTGCCAATATTTAATTTGTTTTTAAGGCAACGTAAGCATCTTTTGTTCACCATGAGAACTGCATAAACCTGAGGTCACACACACTTCAACTGCTGAACCAAACAAATGAGATAACAATAAAACATATGCTTGAAGCGCAAAAGCATTCTAGCAGAAAAAATTCAGCAAAACCCAAACAGTTACTTTGAGATTTCAGTCACAGCATAACAATCAATCTCTTACCTTTTTCTGGCATTGTTTGTAATTTACAGCCTTCTTAAGCAATACCAGGACTTGCAGTGACACAGCAATGTAGACAGATAGAGTAGAACTTTTAAAAACTAGAGTCTTGCTAAGAGGTCAAACATAACCGCAATGACACTTTAATGCCTTGATGTTCATGGACCAACACTGTTTCACTGCAAAAGAATCTGTGCCTGCAGATTTTCTCCAAAGGTCATGTTTAACAAAAGTAGACTCAACAGTGGCAAGGATCAAGCCAATTAACATCTCAATATGTTGGCAGCTCTGCAGAGTTGCAAAACTGCTTGTAGAAGTCCCTGCACATGAACTGAAAATTCATGATAAATCAGCCATGAAATACAATGTAGCACTGGAAATCAAATTTTGACCATGAGGAATGAAGCTTTTTTTGTTCCTACTTGTGGTTGACATCTCTGCATGTGCATGTGACTTTGGCCACAACCGTACGCTTATGGTCAAGCCATACTGTCATTAAAGAATGCCCTGTAATATTTCCACGTATTCAGCATGCAGTTCTACTACCGTTGGTTTCATACTAAGGTTTGGGGTATCATAGCTAACTAAACAGCATTTCAGTAAGGAATTTTAGACAGCAAGAGCTGAGCTTTAGGGTAACTTCTTTCTCTGTGTCTTTCTCTCTGTAGTGTGCACTCCGGGGTAATGAAATGTTGGCTTTATGATTATAATTTATATGAGCAGATGCTCCAGAGTATTGGAATAGTTGGGTTGGTACCTTTAATAGCACCCAGTCCTGTTCCCAACCTGCTGACTGGCTACCGATAAACATACTCCAGCGCCTGTGCCCACAATAGAAAGTATCTATATTAGCTACATTGCTGATGCCAAGCTGAACTGACTCAATATACAGTAAAGCAGCTTAAACAATTATGGGTTTTTATTGGATCAGAATTTAAGGGTGGATAAAGACTTTTGTGTTTGTTCCTACAGCAAACAACAGAGCAATAATTGTGCTTTGCCTGCACAAAAACATCACAGTTGATTTACCTGAACCCCTTAGTGAGGAAAAAAATGCCAACAGATTCAGCACCGGGAGTTTCTCCTGGCTGGAGGTGTGGCTTCTCCCCTCTTGACATCAAGATGGGAGAGGATGCATTTTTTCTCTTTTGGGGTGTCTGTAAAAAGGGTGGGGACACACATTTCATTGCAAAACCATGAAAAAGTGTATTTTGCACAATATGGGATGTTTAAAGTAGTTTTTCAGCATGAGGGCAGGATTCTTTCAATACTGCAATGTCTCTTCAACTGTAAATCAAACTCTGATCATGAGGGGCGAAGCATTTTATTCAATCACTTGTAGCAAATATCTCTGCTTGTGTCAACTTATAAATTCAGTTTTAGGCATGATTAAATAAACTTCTGATTAAAAGAAGGGGAGCATCCTTTATGTACAGCAGCATCTCTTTGACTGTGAATTGTATTTTGATCATGAGTAATGAAGCATTTTATTCTATTACATGGAGGACTTCTCTGCTTGTGTTGCCAGTTTTGGGAAAGCTCAGACTTAACAAGAGCTGGCTCAAAGTGCGTTTCACACATTTTTTAAATAAACTAGTTCAAGTTCATATAGTTTATAATTTTGAAATTTAACCTAAGTTCACAGTTCCAGATATGTTCAATTTTTTTTCAAAGGTATTTTTCAACAGAACTGCCTCCCATCCATCTTTATCCACAGCCCATCCTAGAATCATAAAAAGCAATTATTTTACATGTTTAGCCACTAAAACAATGTGTTTTTAGTTTCTCATTATGCAGAAAGTAAAACCAGAGGTGCAGCAATGATATACTGTTGTTGCAAAGTTAATTTTATTTGTCCTGGAATATCCCATGTTATTTGTCCCATGAGAAGCAGCGTCAGTAGTCCCTCTGCTAGCCACGTTGAGCATGTTTGGTGACATAAAAGCAGAAAGAGAGTTGAGTGTTGTAGTGTTGCCAAGTTGGGCGGTTTTCCACTAAACTTTTCGGGCTTACTCAAGGAGCCTCTGTGTGCGAGATATGAGGCTCAAGTACCAAAACCTGCAGTTCCTGGAATGACCACTTGAGGCTGGCTGCAAAAGGGTTTAGTTCCCATACAAGCCCATATACAATGGCCAACTTTACAGCAGAAATAAACATGTTCAAAGCCTCAATCAAAAAATAGATCTGGTTTCTATAGCTTATTCTATTCTAAAGCCCCCTTTAATAATAATTGTATGGGGGATGAATTTTTTTACAACTCACTCTTTTAATTTATACAGCTACACAGTTAAGAGTTATGCATAATCAAGGGTTTGGCCACCTTGAGTGACAGCTAGCCTGGAGCTGTCTGGCTAGCCATTCACCATACTTGACCCTCCAGTGTTGGTTCCTTTGGGAAAATTTTTCATTCAAAATTTGGACTTGTGCTTAAAAAAGTTATTAAACGAGCACACATTGAGACCAAAAGGTAAGAAATGAGTGTTAATTAATTACACTAGTTATAATTCTTATAATTATGCTGATTCAATTTTTGAATGAAATACTCTATGTAAGATTAAAAAATGAAGGTCCATCATGTTAATTAGCTAAGATCAATGTTGAACTTGGCATTAGACCAAGTAAAGAGACCAAACTATCAGCTTCCAAATATCTGAGGGAATGGTCGAGGAGGGAGTTTGCTATAGGGACACTTACGGGAATGAGTGGCTGCACCTGCGGCTGTCGAGCACAGGTTACAGCAAAGGCTAGCAGAGCATTTATTGCTGGGGGGTTTGCATGCCGGGTTGTTTGCAGTGAAGACTGGTATTTTAGCTGCAGGTCAGGGGTAGGTTTGGGCAGGGAACTATATGTGTCAGACAACAAACTTAATTTTGTTTTATTTAGTAAATTAATTTATACATTATACCTTGTACCTTAGCAATCTCAGTAAAACTCACCAAACCTATTTTTGTTTTTCCTTCATTTCAGCAATCCCCATCTCTGTTTTTACCAAAACTAACCTTTGATCACAGATGAGAAAATCTCGGCCCGACCATTTCCTTGCTCACCTGCCTCTCCTGTCCCTGTTTGGTGTCTTTGTTCCTGAAGATAATCCTGATCCTGGCCATTATTACGGGCTTGGGTGGAAGGAAGAGAGTGTCTGTGCATGTGTAAATGTAAATTAAGTCTTAGTACTTCCTCACGGATGTATTTTTCCAGCTGTGCTCACTTTGCTGAATGGATGACTCCTGCAGGTCAGTGAGTTGCCTTCTCCAGAAGTTGACTCTCTTTGCCTAATTTTTAGAAATGCCCTTCCCTGCGTAGAAGGGAACAATACTGTTACATGTGAATTCGGCTTAAGCTTCTGTCTGTGATTAGGTTCAGGCAACAAAAAAAAACTTTGATTGTGATCAGAGAAAGATTGTTGTAACAGCTATCATTAAAATCATGTGTCTGTGTCATGAATCCTAATAAAAATAATACAAAATGATAAAACTTCATGACAATTAAACAGTCACAAATGATCCATTTGAAAGATGTGCTGACTTTCTTAGAAAATCAGCATAGTGGAGACTTGGAGAGCAGCAAAAATCATTTCTTGGTATTACTTTGAACCCCCTCTAAGCAGCTAACCTTGGCATTGGAAAGAAAGAATATTCTAAGGGAGATGACTCATTAGGAAGGGCATATTCATTAGGATTTTTCCAAGACTCACTGATGATAAAAAGTCAATATTAGTGGTCATGTTAAAAATCCTGGCAGACAAAAGACATTTTGGCAAGGGATCATACATTCAATAAACAGAGATAAGCTGATTCAACAGCAGGAACTGAAAAAGTAGATTCACCTGTGATGAAGTTGTTTCTGTGGGAACCATGAGTTAATTTTGTTATCGTTTTCAGTGATCCTGACAGGAACTGATGAATTTGTGAGTGAAACAAAAACCAGAAACAACAGGACACATGCTTTCCAATTGTCTGGGATGGAGCAATAAAATACAGAGCCAGATTACTGGGCGGAGCCCTGATGGTCAAACCATCAATTAAACTCTGAGCAAAACAATAATAAGAATCAAATCAATTTTGATTTGATTTGGATGCAACCATTTTTATGGTTAAAAAGGTCCCACTTGGTCTATAAGAATTCAAATTTATTGATAAAAAAACTAAGCCCAGTAGCCATGGTAACATTTTGCAAATCATGTGTGCAAACTTAGAAGATGGCTAAAATGCTAAAAGCTGTAAGACACAGTGGGAATAGAAATTATTGCTATTATTATTATTATGATTAGAGAAGGAAATCCTAGATGGAGAGCCAATATAGATTACTGTTCATTGCAGTTTCATGGTTTATTTTTCTGTCTTTGCAGATAGAATGTACAAACAACAGTATTTTGAAAAGAAAATGAAAAGTTTAAAAAAATAATTTCCCCCCTCTGGGTTCTTAAAGAAAGCCCAAGGAATAAATTATGGAACAGACCTGGATGCCATAGCATAAATCTTACATTAAATTTTACCTGGGCAGAGCTGCAGTTGCTTCATACAATAAGCAGAAAAAACAAAACCATTAATTTAGCACGATGGATTAACAATATACTAAACGAGGAACTGTGAAGAGTAAATACCCTGCGAGTACATTCGTATCTCATCAAATCACATCATATTAATTTATTGTCCTCACAGTCTATCTATCATTTTGAGAGCTCTCTCCACATTTAAAACAAGCTTTTTGTTGTCAGTGTTGTTGGATACTTTGAAAGCTGCATTGTTCATGTCCTGTGTTGTGACTTTTTCTGTGGTCGAACAGATGCTATGCTGCTCTGCCACCCTCGTTGTGGTGCAGTGAGGTCAGCCAAACAACACCACCATACCAAACAAAGGAAAATCAAAAAATTCAGCTACTGCTTCCTCTACTGCCAGAGCATCTCTGCAAACAGCACTGTCACAGGTGCAGAGCAGCTTAAGCCAGAACAGTTGATTTGAAGTGAGGAACACATGCTTTTTATTCTTATTTATTTATTTATTTTTTTGACAGTGTGACACTTTCTGAAGTTTTTGTTTCATGAAAGTCCTGAGAGGTTTGACCCTCTGTTTTTGGCAGAAGTACATCTACAGAAAGAGAACTTTCTCTTCAAAAACATTACTCAACAGCGCCACTGGTGGTCAAAAAGTCAGCAACATTTCATCAAATTTCAGGCTTCACTTTTTCCTCGAAAAAAGTGATTAAAATTGTTTGCCCAGAAAGAAAAAAAACAGGCCATGATATTTGCAATGATGCTTAGAGCACAAAGGTTTTCTGGAACTTAAAACATAATTTTTTTCTAAAAACAGGATGTCTTTCTGGCTGATGAACAGAGCATAGTGTTAAAATAAATTGCTCACTTGTCCTCCAGTGTGAATCCTAACTCGATGACGCAGCAGGTTAAACTCTGAAAGGGCATTGCTCCAGGGGTTTGCAAGGGAGATGGCCCCTGAGCTGATTTTAGACCTATGTTCTCCCTTGGCTGAGTGCCCCACTGCCCCATGATTGAATGCCACTTGACATATTTTCAATAGGTTCGTCACCTTTTTCCTGTACTCCTGAATATACATCAGAGAAGCTGGTCTCTCTGGAGAGACGTTGATCCTACCTTTTCATTTTAGCTCTCTGATTCTGTCTTCAAGCCGAAGGGTACCTTCTTTTTCTTGACAGATGGAAGGAGAACTGATCTATTAACCTTCCAGCTATGATTGATATAACTTTGTGTAAAAAAAAAACATATAAAATGGCGAAACGTCCAAGTGAATGAGTGTTAAAGCTTGAGCATCGAGGTTACTGGATTTTATCAGCCTAGCAATGGCAATTTTACAGAAATGCAGACAAATTTTAAGAGGCCAAAAGGAAGGATTTAAAAGTTTCAAACTGGGCCATTTACCAGACGTTGCTCCGTCCCCTGTTGAAGCCTGTCTGCTATGACAGAAATAGTTTTAAAATGACTTTATGTTTTATTTGCACTCTCAATTTTTTTTTTTCCTTTTTCTGAAAGTAAAGCAGCATGGGAGGATCTGGAGATTGTGCTTTATGAGGGATGCAATATTTCTGCAATGACAGGACAACTACAAGAACCTTTACATGTAAAGCAAGGTGAAAGATACTGAAAGGAGCTGACTGTGGCTATCAGTGAGCCAATGGCCTTTGACAAAATACGTTTAGGGATGATAAATCTGGCTAATGAGGTCTGGCTAAGGAAATTACTCACCTCAAAGCCACTAACAGCCTTCACAAGCGCTTGAGGCAGCCGATAACTCAGAAAAAAAGGAGGGGTTTCAGTTGTCTGTGATATTACACAGTAAATTAATTAAATGGCTCTCTGAAGGCTCAAAGAATTGCCAGTCAAACATATTGAATATCACAGCTGAATTCTGAAAATGTCAGTTTTCCAGGCATCTTATGTGGCATAAGTGGCAGGAGATGCCTGGAAAAATTCGGGAAGGATAAGTTATTTTTCTCAGGCTTGTGATACATGTTCCCTATCCTACTGCCAAAGTTTCACTAAGTTTAACTTTAAAAAATACAACAAAATCCAAAGCACACCAATGCATGGAAAGGGACAGCAAAGCCTTTATAAAAACAAAGCTCCATTTTTCCACAGTACTATAGGGAAAAAATAGGAATTACAGCTGCCAAAGCACAGTGCTACCTGCAGGTGGAAGGCACCATCCAACTGTCAAAATGTTGCTAAGTGTCCACGATTCGAAAGCACCTGAAAGACACAAACTTTTGTATGAGGACATTATGTCATTGAAAAAAACAGTCACAGCGTCCTTAAGGGATAACTACAGTCATCAGTGTGGCTGAAACTAACTCATATGCAGGACTGTGGGCTGCTGATGGCGGTCCTGCTGTGTGTGGGTAGCACCATAACCTGTATTTACCCTGAAGTAGCCTGAGCAGCTGTTTGAGGTCTCAATTGAGAGGGGAGAAGAGGATTCCCCTGCTGACATGGCACAAGTGTTACAGTTCACACGTTGTTCAATTACTTAAGTGTCTTCAAAGGAACACTGGGGAGGGAGGGTTTGAAGGCTCTCCCCGAGGAGGGAGGTGTTTGGGTTAATGGCCCACCTGCACCCTCAGGCAGAGAGTTATTTCTAATTGTGTCAGCAGCTCCGACTTAAAAACTGTAATAATATGTGCAAGAAAACACCCACATACCTCAAGTTCTTGTTAATTAACATTAAATGTATAAAATTCATCATATAAGCCACAAAATAATTCATCTGGTTATAAGTACAGTCTGGGTTAATCTTAGGCAACCAAAACTACTTGGTTGTATTTGATAAAAGATTAAAGTCTAAAAAGCTTGATTTGTTAATAGTTATAAGGTTCATGCACCAAATACAAAGTTGAATGAATTTGTAAGTATTAACTGACACTGTTTCTCTTTTCATAGCATTCAGTTGTTTTGCTGCAGCACAGTTGCTTGGTCTGGCATGACCAGGTGCTGATGGTGGCTGGTGAAGATGCCAGCTTTATTTATGTGTAACAGACATCAATAACTTTTGCACTGAAAGGAGGCAGAGAAGGTGAATCAAAATTTTAAATTTGCTGGCACCGAAACTGAAACATAGAGCTTAAAGCCACATAAAAGCTACAATTTTTTTTTCGCCAGTTTAGTGAGAGGGAAAGATGAAGATTATGGTTGAAAGACATCAGCACAGACAGTTCCTCCAGATCCTGTCAGATCCTGTCCTTTTTGATTGTTTTCTGGTTTTTTTTGTTGTTGTAAGATTGCACTACATTCCCTCCTGTGCTCCTCCCCCACCTTACTTTCCTCAAACACCCCCCTCCATACATGTCCTGCATCAGTCTTGTTAGCCTTGCATGTTGTTGGTAGTTTCCCCAGACAATCAGCTCCTTTGCCATTTCATCATCTCATTTCCCTCACCTGCTTCTCTCTGCACCTCATCCGCTCCTCAGTTTAGTTTGTATTTAAATGCAGTTTTCAGTTTTGTCTTTGTCCAGTTATCTGCTCTGTTTGATTACTGCACTCAGCTTCTGTTATTTACCATAAAGAATCTTGTCTTGTGAGCCTGTGTGCCCTCTGCAATTAGGTCTCTCTGTACGTGACACCGTAGACACTTTTTAAAACCATCCATAAATCCTGACCTCTTCTCAAAGATTTAATGGACAAATAAAAAAAATCGTCAAATTATCATAGCAGGTAACAACAAGGGCAAGTATGTGGCCTCCTTTGGTCTCGGTTCTGTCTTTATGGAAGGTTACAGTGTTTTGTCCTTTACTATTATAGCTTGACAATTAACCTCTGTGGCACAGATGTCTACAAATATCATTAATGGAGCCATCCCCCTTTAAGATGCATATAGTATGAATATAACTAAAACATATCAAAGGAGGATGGAATGAGTTTCTTGTAGCCAGTACATTGTTTTATCTTGACATCAGAGCACTGGCCTTAAAATAACAGCCTTTAAAAATCTAGAAAAGATGGAATAATCATTGAGTCACCGTATTGATCAACAATTCTGTCAAACCCCTGCAGAGATGTTTTCACTCTTTTTGAAGCACAGTGCAGAACAAATCATTTTAATTTTTTTAACTGCTGAGTTTCATTCATTAAAGTGGTGAAAATCATTAAAGGTTTTTGAGAGGAAATTACTGTAATATATCTTTGTGAATGTTTTCTTTTATCCAAGAACACAAAAATAACTGTCTAAGGGGCCAAAGATAAAGTCTGACAAGATGAGAGCTGCTAATGAATCATAAAAACACAATAACTCTAATAAAGCTGTCTTCAAAGTGCAGACAAGAACATTTAAACGCTCAATAGAAAATGATATTTGCTAAAAAACCTTGATCAGAAGTGCCTGACACAGTACTACAAAGGAGGGTCAGCTGAGGTTAGGTTGAACAACAAACAGCAGCATTTGTCAAGCATTTTTTTAATAGTTTTCTTTCTTCTAAGGTAAGACATTTTTATACCATCTTTCAACACAGCAGTGTGTTTTACAAAGATAGACAAGCATTTAGAAAAGATGTAGAAGAAACACAGGGCAGACAAAGAAGACGGCCATAAATAGGATCTTTAATGGTGTAACAAATCTAACATAGAGGAAAGAGATAAGAGGAAATAAAATAAAATAAGAAATATTTAACAGAGAATATATATTACTATGCACCTACAATGAGGTGCAGGATATGAATAAATAGCTCCAAGTTAAACTTAATAACATGCAGCAGCAAACAGAGAGTTTTGAACCTCGCTTCATAGAAACCAACAGTATCTTTAGTTTTGGTTCAGAAGGTTTAGTTTGTCATAGCTCCAGTCTTGAATTATGTTTGGGATATTTGGGTACATTCATATACAAAATACATTTACTTAATAGAATTCAAATATTTGAATGTTTTTTGTAAATGTTTGCCATGATGATGCTTTAATTTTTATATTAATGTGCTAATGTGTCTCAAAAATTTAATGTGTTACAAAATAAATATAGATGCTAAAGTGTAATGTGCTAAAAATAAAACTAAAAATTTATTTGCAATCATATTTCAACAGTTTTCAAAAACTTCTTTCACCACTTAATTTCATTTCACAGTCAGTTTCAGTTTATGTAAGTAATCAGGGTAAAAATTGATGATTTTACATAATGTTTCTTCTTCATGTAATGCTTGATTACCCACCTAGAAAAAGAGTCCTGTATGTGGTAAAAGTGCTGTCAGACAACTCCAAAGCCACATCTTCTATGTTTAATATATGTTGACATATATGACAATGAAAGAAACAATGAAGACAAGATGCAAGCAGCCCCAACTGTAGACATGCAAGACAGAAAACGACTCACCTTCCAAAATGTTATGGTAGCAGAACATTACACTGCTCACAAGTAATCACAATGTGTTACTTAGTAATATTTTACTGCCAAACCCTAGTCTTTCCTGCAGCCTGAACAGTGGACTTTAGAAACCTCAAGAGGAAAAAAAGGCTCTGTAAAGATGCCTTCTCTGTTCCACCACAGAGGATGTCATTGTTACAGCTTTAACACAAAATTACTCTCTCACCACTTCTCCCTCAGACGTCATATGTCAGCTGCAAAGGCTAACCTCAACCAGCTGTCAACAAAAAGTCAGCGGCCACTCCGGGTCATCCTGCTTTGTTTATTACAAAACATGCAGACCATGCAGAGATACTCCAGGAGGGGCTGGCAACGCTGATGTGACCACTAACTTTCTTGATCACAGCTCCTCTCCTTGTATCTCGCCCTTTGTCCCCTGCGGCCCTCTGCATAGCTCATTTATGGAGTCTGGAAATATCTGCCAACTCGGCTTTCCCACCAACCTCTCCCTAAAATAGCCATGAAGGCGAGCGTGGAGGGCTCTCATTTCTTGTGCAGCAACATAACCAGGTCATGCCTGTCCTCTTTAGAGAGAGAACAGGCAATTTAGAACCCAGGGGTGGTTGTCAACAACAAGCCCAGTCAAGTACATGGACAATGTTTGCCGATTGAGAGAGATGCCCTTTATGGTGTTGCTGACATTCAAAAGACGAAAATGATAGGCGGAGATGAAATGAATATGGCAGGAAAGACAAATGAGTACTTTAAAAAACCGAGTTTATGAAAAATGAGGTTCAGAGAAATAAGAAAGTAAAAGCAATTTATAAAGAGAGCAGAACAAAGTGAAGTAAAATGTTCTTTTTTGCTACAGGCTGCAGAGAGCATAAACATGGTGATAATCCTAACTGTACAAGACTTTTTTCTTTCTGATTTATAGTGGAATATAATCTATCAGTAGAGTCACAGTTAATTTACTGGTTGTTAGACATTCATCCTTCTGAAACTGCTCAGAGCTCCATGTACACTTTCATGTATTCGTAGCTGTTCAGCCCTTCTATGGAAATCATAAACTGCACAATATTTGAGTACAGTTTGAGCATCATAATTCAAATTTGCTGCACAGTCATTTGCTTTCAGAGGAAAATAAATCACAGTCAGCCTCCTTACAGCAATTCACATATTGGTGTTGGTCCTTTATTCATGACAGTCTGTCATGACACATGAGCATGGCTACACAGCATGAAACCAGAAGTCTGAGAAATGACAGAGGAGTGTGTTCCACATCAAAACTTGCCATCTTCAGTCAGTATCAAGCGGTCACATTGGCTGCATTTGGATGCACAGGGTCACATACTGGCCAACAGTGAAGACTGGTGCTCTGACATTATAATCATTATTATCATTATTTTGGATCTTTTAAAGAAATAGTAAGCATGATGCAGAGTAAGCATCAGGCCACAATCAGGTCTCAAACAGCAGTGGATAAGTTTTGTGCAGCTATAGGACTAAGTGTATATACAGTCAACAGCTTCTTATCATTACTTGTCAATAATCAATGCTTTTGTTACAAAACTTGCTGTTTGATAGAACCACACAAGGTGAATTTTAACATCCGTCTCCAGCGCACAAGTCTTCCTGCAACAAAACCCTCTTAAACAAGAGGTTCAATTTGTGTAAAAAAAAATGTCATCCTTAGGTTTGGATCAGGCACCAAAAGTAATAAGTTAGGTTAAAGAGAAAAAAGCTAGCAAAAACAGGCTTCTGTTGCTCAGCAGGTTAGACCTTTTATGCATGTCCTCTGCTGAAAGTGAGCAAAGCTCATCTAAACAGACCAACCCTCATTGGAGCTTCCCTATGTCCATAAAGATAAGGAGAAATTAGAAACATTTATTCAAAAAATGTTGACTCAAGTACTTAATTATGAGCCCTACTCACCAAAAAAAGCAGGGTATGAGAATCTTCCACAAAGTGATCACAACTCTTCAAATATTTGTCCACATAATACTGAATAACACTTATACAAAAGAGATTGAGCTGCAACCCTACTCGAAGTTCTTGCATGTGCAACTCAGGCATATAAATAAGTAAGTGCGTATGTGTGTCTGTATAAATATATATTTCTTTTAGCATGTTAAACAGATCAGGTGACTTTATTGATAAGGATTAATTGATATATGTTTGATATGGTATCTACTTTTATCAGTGCTATTCATGTGGCCTGAGTGAAGCTTTGTAAGTCCCAACTCTGCAGTCTGAGCAAAGCAAGCAAAAACAGTTTGTTTGGTAATATGCACCAATAACAGACCTTACCAGTAAATTTGGATGTAATCTAAGTATCGTGAATGAATAAAGTAACTTTGGGAAAAGGGTCGATGGAAACTGAAGGTGGGAAACACAGCTGATTTTTGGTTCCACAGTGTTTCAGCTTTATAAGAAATCTGGTACCGTATTTTCCGCACTATAAGGCGCAGCTAAAAGCCTTTAATTTTCTCAAAAACCGACAGTGCGCCTTATAATCCGATGCGCCTTATATATGGATCAATATTGG
>JAQMCX010000044.1:1065990-1078388 GCA_029814765.1 Acanthurus leucopareius | reverse complement strand
CCGACGCAACTTTTGGCGGGCCGCTATTGTTCTTAGTTTTGCAGAGTCATGCAGAGTTCTTTGTTTGAGACATGGTCAAGGTCCCAACAGAAACTTGAAGGAAAAACACTTAATCACCTTTTATGCTGAGATTTAGGTAAGATGACTGATACTATTCTCATTACTGTTCCCAGCTTAGCATTAATAAAAACAACACAACACAACAAAAGTACACAACAGTAAAGGCACAGCATTAAACAAGCAGACAGTGTGTGCTGAAAACACTCATCATAATAATTTTAGATAAATGTACTAAACCAAGGCTGTGGCTGCAGTGGCAGCTGAAGAGCATGTTCTGAGAGGATTTTACAAGCTTTGTTGTTGTTTTCCCCATCAGACCCGTTCCACTGGGCATGGCTCCCCCAGGCTAAGGTGGCCTTCTCCCAGGAGACAAGGGACCTGGTGCTGTCCCGCCTCTCTGACATGAACTTTGTCCAGGACCTCTGCGAGGACCTCTATGAGATGTTCAAGGTACCAGCCAATTAAGGACTTTTCTCTTCTCTTCCTTCTTTTTGTTTTCAAAATTAAAATTAATTTTCTCAAGGTGAAAGAACAGCTACCAAGCAGCAAAGCAACCAGTAGTAACACAGGACAACGCTAACAGGAATTATTTCTTTCTCCTCAGACGGATAAAGGCTTTGACAAAACCATGTTTGAGAGGCAGATGTCCGTAATGAGGGGACAGGTGAGTTTTTTGGGGTTTTTTTGCTTGGTTGTTCCTGTCAGTCTGTCTGCCTTTTGCCTCTCTCCAATGTGTCCTTTATTTTGTTCTTTCTGTCCTTTCTTTTTATATCCAACCTCACTCTCCATTCTGTCTCGTGCCCCACTTTCAGTCGCTTCCTTTGTTTTCTCACAACCCATCTTAACCTAGTTTCTCTCCCTCCAAACATGTTGGCTTCCCTGCTTCACCTTTCCCATCTCTCTGTTCTCTTCCTCAAATCTGCCCCTGCTATTCTTATACCTTTAACAACCAATGAGTATGTTATAGCATTTAAAGTGCTATAAACAGCACTCAGTCACTTTTGTGTCTCAAGTTTCTTTTTTTTATGTACTTCTTCTTTCCTGTGCTCTGTGCTGGTGTGTACCAAAACCCTGTTTAAACAGTTCATTAATTAACATGAACAATTTTGATAAACTGTTGAAATGTGTTTTCAGCAGATTATACATTATATTTTGATTATCCTGAAATGCAACCAGTGAACCAGAATTAAACTCAGCTATGCTTTATCTCACATCTCTTATGTTGTGTGATTTCTGCATGTTTCTGTATTTTTTACATGAGCCCTGTGTGTCACCAGGTGTTGAACCTGACCCAGGCACTGAAGGATGGTAAGAGCCCCATCCAGCTGGTGCAGATGCCGCGGGTGGTGGTGGAGCGCAGCCGCTCAGGTGGTCAAGGCCGTGTGGTCACACTTGGCAACGCCTTCACTCAGACCTTCCACTGCAAGCGGCCCTTTTTCTCCTCCTGGTAGTCAGAGATGGATGAGGAGTGGGAGTAGAGATATGTGCAGCAGCTCTTTTTTTTTGCCCTGATGTCAGGAAGCGAGGGAGGAACCTGCTCATATTTCCTTGGTGAGAAGTGAAATTGAAAGGTCATAAAGATAAAAAGAAAGGAAAAAGAAACGGCACTCCTGGACATTCTTCATTTTGCGAAGAGAGTGCAGAGAATCATGGGAGTTGGGGAGATTGGCATACCAATCTTCCAAAGACCTTGGGACTGTTTGCAGTTACCATGGTGACTTGATTGGATAATTGGGTTTTTCACAGAGAAAGGCTTTGTTTACTGCAAGGCAGAAAGTGTTTTTCTACCCACTCAAAGTACCCACTGGAGCCTCCCAAGGTTTCTTAAGCCGCGTTTCTTTCAAACAGTCCAGTTCAGCACATCACACATGAGAATGGTTACTTTTGTGTTTTCAATGTCAAAAGTTTAGATGGTACAAATATAACAACTCCATTCCTTCACACTTTCTGTTACCCCTCAGTTTAGGTCCCAAGTAAACTGGGCCGATACTTAAAGGTGGAGCCACAAAACACACAGAGAGAATCCGAGCAATCAAATCATACCATCCTCGCTCTGATGTAGGCTTTGCCTTACTCACCTCTTATTTTCTACCCTCCTTTTCATGTTGTTATAAATAACAACGAACAGAGGAGAAGAGCATGAAACATTTAACATAAAGTTCTCCATTGTGTTCCTGTTATTTAAAGAGTATTGTAGCTCAGTGCCTGAGTGTATGAAACGAGCGTATTTGTTAGTGAGCGAGAGACATCATGTGGCAGAAAGGTTATGGTGAATGTAAACGGAGCATTAAAAAGGTTATCAGTATGTTTTTTAGGCTTGTGGTAAATGTTTCAGTTAAACGCTGCAGCTTTTCAAGACCAGGAAAAGACTCTTCTGTTGTTTTCCAGCTGCTGGAAAAAGTGAAGGGTGTTAGCACCTTAGCCCAGTAACGACCCTGCCTGTATTGACGAGTTCTGTTTGTGTTGAAAAACACAGGATAGATCTAGGTACACCCTAGGTAACCCTACAGGTAAGGGCTTCAAGGGTGTGATAGGTGTGAAGGTGTTTTTTTTCTGGAACGTGGCTCTCATGGGGCTAACAGCCAAAGAACAAGCAAAGCACTTATCACAAACTAACAGGTCACTGGTCCGATAGTGTTTAATATAAATCTAAAAGTATCGCTCCACAGACACCTACAGAAGTTTTTTTTTCTTTTTTTTATATAATCTGGGCCAGCATTGTTCCAGGTCTGGGATGAAGTCTAAAAATACTTGCTTTGCCTTGTAGGATTACTATATTAAAATATAGATGTGCACTTGCACGGCTGAAAGTGTTTGACTAGTGCTGCACAACTGGGTCAGACGGCTCTTCACCCAGTGTTCGTTTTCAAACCTACATCTGTTGAGCAAACACGAAACCCTGTGTCTTCAACTCTCACTACTGCCAAATTCTGTTTGTGGAAGGAATATTTAAAAGCCTCAAGGAAAAAATTTTGTTAAAACTTGAATATGGAATCTGGGGAAAGAGGAGGACTAGTAATAAACACTTTGCTTGAATGTAACCTGTTTACGGTTTCTATACAGATTCCTGCTCCTAAACATTTCAATGCCAGTGAATGCTGTCAAAAATCCACTTTTCTCCAAACAATGAATGTATTTGTTATTTGACACGTATTTAATTGCTGGCAAGCAGCTTCCTCTCGAACCTCGTGGCATGGGGGAGGGCACCTCGATCCTTCTCTCTATAACACATTATATGAAGAGGAAAAAAAAAAAAGAGGGGAATATTTCACACTTGCTTGATTGATGCCGTTGTGTTTTCTTATGTATGCATCTTGACATTTTTATTCCAACTCAATGATTGTATGAGAAAAGTTGTATATTTAACAGATAAAAAATAAAATTTGGGAAATTTGAATCCATATTTCTTGTCGCTCTTTTATGTCACCATTTCACAGAAAAGGCTTCAGGTGTGATAAACCGTACTAGATACAGAGTGCTGCAACTGTTTTTTCTATTTTGTCTTCAAAGGCAACAAAGTAGTTCAGCAGGGCTGAGATGATGTACGTCACAGTTTCCTTTAGACTAGCAGGCGACTAGTTGATGATTAACCGATGACTGAAGCAGCAATACTTCAAGTGAAATTGAGCTGTTCATATCTGCTTAGCCTGTCTGCCATAACTGGATTAAAAGTTATTTTTCAAAGTGTTGGCAGTTATCAACAAATTGATTACAAGTGATCTTCAAGAAAGCAGTGACACCAAACACTGAAATAGATTATGTCACATCACTGCTGCTTGCAGTGGAAAGGTCCACATTGGCGCAGTTTGTGCTGCAGATGACGCTGATAACAGTTTAAACAGAGGCGTTGATGAGAACATCGTGTGGACGCAAACACGTGCATATTTTACCTGCTCTCGTTAACATACAGCTTTACATGCATGTGCAAACAAAACACGTGTACCAGCGCACACCCACATGCTTCCTCTACCATATGCTCCACCCTAAACCACAACGCTGCTAGAAGTGAAGTAGTTCATATGTTTCACCGCACACATTCATCTGTGTAGACAAAGGTGGCATGCACCCACACGTTAGCACGCAGTGGTTGCACACATATGGAAGGGAAAGAAAATATGAAGACATGCATAACAGTATGATCAGTGACTGTGTCAGCACTGCGGGGGTGGGGGGGCATAGAACATAGTACTTGGATAGGGTTACAAGTTGATAGATCTGAATGCATACAAACACAAACACAAATATTCATGAAAAGACAAGAGAAAAAGACAAAATAAAATAAAACCAACTAGATAAAGTTCTGATTAATAGTAATAAAGAATTGAATCGGCCTCCCTTGTGTCGGGCTTCTTGGCTTGCGTCGCATCTTCACATCAAGTTTCGGCATGATGAAAATGCCTTTTTATCACCAAAGAGAGCATTTTTATGAATTGCAATGTGGCTTCCAATGTGTATAAAGTTCTGATCGATAGTGATGAATGAACTTCGTTTGTGTCTCATCTTCACATTAAGTTTCGGTAGGATGAAAGTCACTTTTTTAGCATGAGAGGAGCCTTCTACATATTATACAGTGACTTTGTAAGCCTGAATCAAAATTTGATCATGTGTAATGAAGCATTTTATTCCTCCCTTGTGTCGGACTTTCTCCGATTACGTCCATTCAAAATTCAAAGAACTTTATTTTCCGTTAGGAACTTCATTTGTGCCAGAGGATCTGTGTGTATACTGTACATACAATTCACGTACCCAACAACACAAAAATAAACACAGGCAATATACCATGCACACAACACATCCAACATAACAGAGATAGTAGATAAAAGAACTAGTAAAATTTTGGATTAAAAAGTATATGTCATCACAAAAAGTGCAGAGTACCAAGTACATAAATAATTAAAAGATCCTGAGGAGGTAGTAGTTAAATAAAATGGCTCAGCCATTCATAAGTCTGATGGATGTGGGCCAGAACCTTGACACGGCTCTCTTGGTCCTAAAAGTGAGTGACCCGTGTCTCTGGCCTGAGGGGAGCAGACTGTACTGGCTGTGCAGTGTGTGAGTGGTGTCTGAGGCTATCTGTGTTCCTTTTAGTTTTGTCCTTCTGTTGTAGATGCTGATGAGTGGTTCTTGCTCCAGTCCAATTATTTTACTGCTCATTGTCATGATTTTGTTTAGTGGATTGCGATGGATGGTGGATAGGGACCAAAACCAGGCTGAGATGTTGAAGGTAATGACTGATTCAATAAAACATTTGTAGAAAGCTGTCAGAACTGACTGGTGAACCTGAAGTTTGCGGAGTTTCCTTAGGAAAAAGAGGCGCTGTTGACATTTGGAGAATATGCTTTCACTGTTTGGTTGGAAGGTGAGTTTATGATCAATGGTTGTCCCGAGGTATTTGAATGACTCAACTCTCTCTAATGCCTGGTTCACACTCAAATAGCAGGTACTAATTGCACTAAAACTACAAAAACACAGATCATGACATGGCTTTGAGGAAGCAAATCTTATCAAGAGAAATGAACCAGTTTTCAATAACAAAGTGACCAAATATTTTGTACAAAGTAACATCAATGACACAATCAATGGCTTTCGATGCTAATTAATGTAACCTTAGCAGAGGTTTTATTTTATTTTTATTTTTTCAAAGTTAAGTGGCTAATCCTGCTGTTTATTCAACCGCTCTCTGTAACATAATGTCCATTAAAATTATTTTTGGTAATGACTGTATCTGTACAGTATACATTGTCACCTACAGAAAAAGGGGACATTGGTAAGCCTTATATTCAGTGCGAGCTTATTCCAAATACATTCTGTATAATAACAGATAAATATGGGTATATTTTCCTGGATGCTTTCCTGCAGAAGCCTCACTGTTGGCAGATCCGAGGGCCTGGATGGTGCTTGAGGGAAGCTGCTGGTGGTGCTGGAGTGGAGGGGGGTGTTTCTTGTTTTGTACATGGCTTACCATGGAGGTACACAGTGAACAGATGCTGAACTGAAATTAGTTGATGAGGCCAGTTAGCTGAATGCTATCACATGTAAACACTCCCAGATTAGATTGTCTGGGAGATGATGTGTTCTTGATGCAGAGGAGGGTGATTGAGAAATCTGACACTCACCCATCTCTCCAACCACCTCTCTAGGGTGTTAAGTCTCTTTGGGGAGTTGATACTGAGATGCAAATAAAATCTAATATAATCTAATTTTATTTTATTTTATTATTTTTTTGAAAAATTTTTTAGAAAAATAACATCATCCTCAGAGAAATCTCTTTAATATGACAAAGTTCATTAGGATTGTGGCTAATGTTGCTTTTTCTAATGGACTTCTAATTGATAATTGGTTGTGTGGTCATTAGGTGGGATGTTACAAAGGATCAGTTCTAGCATCTTACTGTAGGCTCTATTATTAAACACATGCTGTCAGTTCCACAACAACCCACCACACTGACAACTTTTTTAAATAGCCCGCCCTTATCTAAATCACTCAATAAACTCTTAATATCTAACTGGACATCACTGCCTTTTAGTGTGACAATAAGTGCCCCAGTCAAACATGCATTAAAGAACTGACCTACTACAGGTGGACTCCTGCAGCTCCATCCTGCTGCAAAAGACTCGGCCTCCTCCTCGATGGAGCCAGACGGCTGCCACTGATAATTGGGCTTAAGGTTCCCTCCTATTATGTGCTTGTCGAACAGCAATCTAACACTTTGCCATCTGTTTGTGTTAGTGTTAATCATATCTATTCTCCTACATTATTGTTCCAGATGGCTTCTATAATTGCATTGTTTTGTCTGCAGATGTTTCCTGGTGCAGTTTCGGAGCACAGCCAGCTCTGGGTTGATAAAGCACTGGAACGGTTAATGGGAAAATAACCATTTTCACAGGCAGGTTCCAAGTTTTTGTCACTAGTCACACAAACAGTGTAATTGCCACTAATGGGCCACAGTAACCATAGGTTGACTGAGGACCATATTAGCATAGTTCCACAAAATGGAGGAAGAGTCCAAATTTAGGCTGTGGCAGCGGCTTGATCCACCATAATGTGAAAAAACTAATCTCCTGGCACTCGGAATGTAAAAAGAGCTCCAAATGTACATTATGCAGTGACTTCTCATTATTTTGGATGGAGGGAGAGAGCACATAGTACAACGGCAGCAGTAGCAGCTGGAACAATAGCAGCAGGAGTTTCAGTTCCAGGGATTAAGTTCTTATAGAGGTTCTCTTGCTGCTCTGTTTGTTTTACAATGTATCAAGTGGCTGGAACAGTCAAAGCATACTAAATGAGACCATTTCACTCTTATGAAGGCAGTAGCACTCCAATAGTTGCCATACTTTGTAAAAGATTTGCCATTAATATGAAGAGTCACATAACCTTTAAGGCTTATGAGTGAAATACGAGACAGTGTCTGTATAGACTGCCTGTGTCGTGAGATGCTGAACCGCGGCCTATTTTCCCTAATCGCCTGTGTGAGCACAACACGGCTGATTCAATCTGAATTTGACAAATGCTGCTGACTAGAGGAGGACAGCTTTGGCATCCTACATGGCAATTTTGAAAACGGCCTCATTTTCTTGTGCCATTGTCTGCATGGCAATAGTGTCTGCGATGAACTGGAATCACATTATCCTGCAGATACCTGAGCATCAGCTGTGCTGTTTGCAACGGTGCCAGGGCAAACGAGGGTCACAGCGACTCCCCCAGTCTCTGATTCATCTACTCCAAGAGGCAAAGGTCAGATCATGATTCCAGCTCATCAGCTGAGCCCCAACCAGCCAATCAGTCTGGGAATTATCCTAGGGAAAGGTGGGAAACAGGTGAAGCAATGCACGGAGAATATCAATTACCACTTTTAAAACCTAGAGCGTGTATTACACAATTATTATTCATCATACACTACCAAAAATAATTTATTCTGTTTGCAGTGTAAATCCTATCACCAATGTCAAGGCGGTTCCTTTAAGGGAGCAAACTATAATCTCTAAATACCTGATGAGAATGCTGTTTATCATTAACAAAACGTGATTACTATAAGCAAACATTAAGTGAGAGAGAGAGAAAAAAAGGTTTCAATATTTCCCCACATCCTCCCTTTTCAGAAATCAAGCTCTCTCCAAGTTTGGATTCAGCACATTTCTCTACTCGCCACTCATTATTTGATGACAATGCAATTGTAGCTATTATTGTGCCATTCAAATAGCAGGCAGTGACAAAAGAAAGTGGCAATACAGTACTAATCTTACAGTGAGAAAACGCAGTGGGCCATCTTGTGTTAGCAATCTCATTTCCTTTGTGCTCTCTGAATCAACTCTTGAATCTATTTAATTAAATCATGTATAATTCAAAACCTTACAGCCCCCCGTGTTAGCATGAGGCACAACTGCTGTGGTCGGCATTACTCCACATACAAAGGGGGGGTGTAAAGGCCATGTAGCAAATACAGTTTTCATTACATTACTAATGAAGCTACAAATGTCTGCAAGATGAATGAAGCTGACAGTGAGGAGGCTGCATCAGGTTGGCTGGTAGTGCTTGGGCCTGCTTGTTGTAAACTGTTCTCTCATGAGCACAGATTACAAAAAGCTGCCTACAGTTTACAAGGAATAAAACAAACTCATATTATCTCCACCAACATGTGAACACACCACCCTACTTCACCTGTAAAAGAAGATATCTGCCTGGAGGCCTCCAAGTCAAGATTTCAGACCATATCACACAATGTGGCAAAAAATCCTTTGCAGGCAAGAAAAAAAAAAATAAAAAAATAAAAAGGCTGTGAATAATAGCCAGGAGCAGCTCACATGAGATACAGTGAAACATGAGGTGATCAGAGAGGGTTGAGGAAGGACAGTAAAATGAAGAAGTGCAATGAGGAGCTGAATATCTGCGACGGTTCAAGGCACATGAAATGGAAAATAACTAATCATCGGCATCATAATAGCCCCCAGAAAGGGTGTTTTGTCTCCATTTAGAGTAAAGCAGGCGATTTAGGGGAGATTTAAAACTTGTGCAATGTGCTGTATTATCTATAAGTTACTGCATGCGAATACAGGGCGAAAGAGCAAGGGGAGAATTCAAGGGCTGAACATAACAGGATGCCTTTATAGAGTCTTTAGAGGCCAGGGTGCTCTAATCTATTATATATGCCAGTGTGATCACTGACAGTATTTTGGGAAATCATCAGCTAAAGCTTGAATATATTTAAGCTCTGTATCTGCTTAAAGACCAACTTTTTTTAGATTCTCCCTTGTTTTTTTTTTGTTTTTTTTTTACCTCGGTGTTTTATTTTTACTGAATCAGCATTCTGGTTTCAATAGCTCAATGACCTGCTGTATTTGCCTTCTTCCACTCGTCAGATGAAAGAGCAAAACATGCTTACAGTAATGCTTTTAAATCACATCATAGTACACTACTCTAAGAGCTGCCAATACAGTTATTGTCCAAGTAATGTTGCTCCACTTTGGCATGGAAACAAAAAAGAACCAACTAACACCGTACTTTGAAACATGCAATGTGCTTTTATGAACTTCTGTTGCTGCTGCTCAGTGGTTCAGGAGGTGAACATGGGGCCACTTGCTTTTTTTATTCATCACATTAGGCCAATAACATGTCACGGTCAATATTACAAATTATTGTCATAAAATTCTTGGAGGTAAAGATTCTTGCTCTTATTTGATAAATTATGTGTAGAAATTAAATCTTTATCAGTATAATTTTTAAATAAGTGCTGCCCTTTCCGGATTAGCAGTTGGCCATTCTGTGTTGAAAATGACATCCATGTCTTGGGGACAACCTCCAATCAAATTAAAGTGCCTAATGGCGATGATGGACAATGATAAATACCTTATATAACAGAGTCTACAGATAGATTTGCTTTATTGGTTCAATAAATCAATCCAAATGTGATGTATCACTGGCTCGTCCATGTCCTGAAAGAGCTTTTGGAAGAATTATGATTTTTATTATTTCACATTCAAACTGACTGCTTTTCTACACATTATCGATTGTTGCTAAGCAGCTCAAATAGCTCAGGTTCAGGCCACTACAAAGGAAAAAAAAAACTTAGTTGTTGACTCACCATTTCTTTGTCAGATTGTACTGACAGCATTGGACAGGCCAAGTGTTTTCAATGACAGAAAATGGATTTTTTCAAAATGAGTTCACATAAATCAGTGAAGCCCGTCAATGGCTTTCATGTTCTAACTGTAAGAATATTCCCTGTATCAGCTAAAAGCGTGGAGGTAGAAACAGCTTTGTGGTCCAGACAGCTAAGGAGGCTTTTATTCACACACTGAAAGTCTTTTTACCCTGCATGAGTGCTTTGTAACTGACACCTCTGAGTCTAACAGCAAAACGACAGCAATGAGGAGTAAACATCAAAATGGCTTGTTTCCACTTATTTCTTCTTATTTTTCATATTGAAGGATTAAACTCTGTTGTCTCATGCAGTTTTTGCCTTCATAAAAACATATTCAGCCTCCCTTGTTAGTGGATTCACTTAAACCATAAATTGACTCAAATTTTGCTGATGCACAACTAGCAAACCTTGACATTTGTACAACCCTTCCCCCTGTAGTGTCTCACAGGTTGTATGTCATATTTAAAATGCATATTCATGTAGAAAGAGACTGCAATGTATGAAGAATCAACTATCTGAGAGGGTAAAATGTTGGCAGCCTTCTAAATGAGATTATTAGCAGCAAGATCATTAGCATAGACAAACATGGAGCCTTATTATAAGGCAGCTGGACTACTCACAAAAGTGTGCGACTTGGTCTGACCTCATTAGTGGGAGCATATGGAAGGCAGACCTGCGTATCAGTGCAGTTTTCCAAGCTTTAGAGTGAATGCCCAGCATGATCTCCACTATATGGGCTCAGTCAAATGAATATGCATTACAAAAAAAAGGGCTGGAAGTGGATCTTGTTTGGCTCATCCAGTTTGTTTAGCACTTATCTAAACTGTAGTAATAGCCCAGAGACACAGTGCTTTTGTCACATAATTATCTTATGTTCTTAGATCTTTTTTTTCACATCGTTTTGATATTGGCAATGTGGGGATTTTAAAGCAGCTTGCATTATTTTTTGGACACACTTAGGAACAGTAAAACAAGTTTAAACCCAAAATCTGACAAATTATCACCTTATTTAATTGTAATGGCTAATTTGTTAGCAAATTCTGATGCTCAAATAAAGCAGGGATCAAAATTAGAATTTATTTGGAGTTGTGTTTGCGAAATATAAGTCCATCATTCACCCTTCTTTTTATATCCACATAGGATCTTGACCTTTAGAGAAAAATATACAAGGTGCGCTGAAACACTTCTGAATAAATTCCTCTCCAAGGCGCAAGGACATGTCCATTGTTTAGTTGAAGCACCTATTTACCATCCTGCCATCAGTTCAGGGTGTTTGTGCTGAATGTACTCCCTCAGACCTCTCAGAACATCAGTGTGGTACTTGACGTTAACAGCGTGACCCAGGGGATGAATTCATGATGCACAACCCTACAAATGTCAAAGAAAACCATCAGCATGCTCTTGGTTGCGGTTTTTGCATCTGCTTCATGAACTTAACTGTGCAGCATTCTGTTCCAGCTGTAACAATTTTGTTAATTTTGCAGCAGCAAATAATGCTAATGGAGCTGGAATGGAATGGAGCTTCTTAGCTCTTGAACAATCAACTAGCGACAACAATATGATTAACAGTCATAGTAGGCTGTATACAGTTAATAAAGTTCTAATTGAACTGATTACTGCAAGCACATTCTTCAATCCACTGTGATTTTACTTGTGTGAGACCACATACTGCACACAGGCTTCTACCTCTATTTCAAGCACCGGGCTTTAATGTAGAATCAAACAGGAAACTCACCAGTGTACTCTCTGACTCAGCTGTTTTGAAGGTAAAGTCTACTATCAACTGTGCACCAGGTATTTAGTTTGACAAGGACAGACAGTCAAATGTCTGTCCTCATATCAGGCTACAGCAACATCTGAGCTGATTATTTTATTTGTTTTTATTTTCTTATCATGGTCATGTAAACACAGTGCTACTATCTGGACCTGATTTAATCTTTAAAATGACTGGAATATTTTGTGATGTTAGTCATAAATTTGAAAGTTGCTGTTCACTTCGTGAACGATCGTTCTAAAATTTAACTTTTTAAAGATTGTCTCTTTCTGTTATTATTGTGTACCAGTACTGGTATCTGTTATACTGTTACCTCTATGCCAGTGGTCCCCAACCCCCGGGCGGTCCATGGATCAATTGGTACCGGGCCGCCCAAGAAATAATTAATTATTTCCGTTGTATTTATTATCTGAGTCTGAACAATCT
>JAQMCX010000044.1:1018253-1029163 GCA_029814765.1 Acanthurus leucopareius | reverse complement strand
TTTTTTTTTTTGTTTCTTAACTCCAGTGAAATTACCCTTTAAATTTAATAATTAAAAAACACAAATAAAAAAAAAAAAAATTTTGCACTTGAAAAAAAAAAAAAAAAAAAAAAAAAAAAGTCGCAACCCATTTGAAATTTTAGAACTGAAACACCTCATGATTGTAATAGAGAGAAGATAGATTTTCCCACAGTTACATCCTCTGACAACAGAAGGAGGATGAATGTGGCCAAATGAGCAGCATTAAACTTTTGTCACCACGGATTGGTCATCATCACCATTTGTCTGATTTAAAACTAATGTGTTTACATTCAGCGCATGGCAGGACACATAATGCAAGGGGGGGAACAGTTGTTAGACAGGTTTCACCATTACGTATGGCAATCTAATTGAATAATCCTTCACTGTTTCATCTTTGTTGAGCCTATCGATATTTTTTCCTTGTTGTAAAATGAATCACCGCTCCATGCACAATCTGCTCTTTTCATCCAATCCTCATGGTAGCATCCTCTGCTATGGACTAGAAGGCAGCCAGCTGTTGTAGTTGTGTGTGGCCATTTGTATATCCCTTTGTGCCACTAAGTGCTCATCAGCAATCACCATAACCCCAGTCATTAGGCACAGAGAGCTACAGGACCGATTTCAAAGAGAACTTCTAGCCGTGTTTTTTCAGACCGGTTACGTGCCTGTGACTGAGCCACTCAGGCCGCTTGTCGAGACAAAATTATACAGTTAAACCCTATGTCTCTTTTTTTGCAAATCATTAATATTCATGAATTAGGTTCCAAACTGCATCTTAGAGGCGATTCACCGGATTGCTCTGAGTTGGTCTGCTGCATACACAATAAATGCCATCATGTTATCCTGGAGGGATGCAAGATCAGTTGCAAAATGCATGCAGATAGAGATGTGTTATGTAAAAATCACATGTTTCCATGTCGGCTGTTGAATTCTTTATTGCTGTTTAATAAGTCATTGAAGACACTATCACTGACACTGCACTTAATTGAAAACATATTAATATGTTCCAATTACCAGAAACCCCTGTTGGGATCTGAAAGTACTGGATATAAATAGGTAAATCATCAAAAGCAAAATAACTCAGTTTCATTTGCTAAATTAAGCGATTTACTTTCCCCGAAGGCAGGCTGGTGATAAAATGTGCACCAGGAGAAAAACTACCAAGAATAGCTTCTCAAAAAAACGTGGCTGTGAAGAGAAATAAAAGAGCAGCAGAACAAAATGACTGTATTACTGACTGCTTTAATTACAGCCGACCATATGGTGGAAAATAACAAATATGGAGAAATACAGTCCAGCATTATTCTCCATCTCTCAGTCTGGATCCTCAGCTCCTCCCCCATGCGTGCGGGGCTTCATTTGATCAAATCCCTCAAGTTGGACCACTTAGACTCAGCCGCACTTTTTACAACACTGCATTTGGGCAACGCCACAACTTGCGCAGCAGTTCCTCTTCCACCGCCAAGCAGCTATTTAGTACCCGAAAAGGCAGAAAGAGGAGTAAGGAAAAAGACTTATCTTATCCACAGAATCCTTCCCTGTCACCAGCAATGGAGAGGGAACTCATATTTTGTCCAA
Organism: Acanthurus leucopareius; assembly: GCA_029814765.1. Taxonomy (NCBI): domain Eukaryota; kingdom Metazoa; phylum Chordata; class Actinopteri; order Acanthuriformes; family Acanthuridae; genus Acanthurus; species Acanthurus leucopareius. The sequence continues at coordinate 1,027,564 of JAQMCX010000044.1, read as the reverse complement.
AGTGGCACAGTGCGCTTTGGATTTTGCTTTTAATGATGCTTTGTCTCTCTCATGCTGTTAAAGCTGAGATAACTTGTAGATCATGCCAGCCTGGGAATAAGTGGCGCGCACGGGAATTATTACTGAAATTCGACAAAAGTGAACCCGCAGCAGGATTAAAGGGGGAAGTTCTCGGACGCGGAGACGGGGCAGATCCGCGGGCTGCAAGTACCGAAAGTCGGCATCGTTGCTCAGCTGGGTCCGCTGAATGCGCTGCGGAACGGGGCGAATACGCGGAGCCAAGGCTGAAACGGAATACAGAAAACCTGCACGCAAAAGGCAAAACTGGTGTGGTCGACTTTGCAAATCTGAAAGTTTCTCGTGTCCAAGTGAGAGCTCAGCAGACCGTCGATGGCGCAGGTTTCATTTCTACCACCAAACGCGTCCGAAGGAACAGTGACAATGATGAAGTCAGACCCTCTGGTTCAACCCAGAGTCAAGACCCGGGAGAGGGCATGGGCTTTGTGCCCCGGCGCAGGGTAAAACGCTCTGAATTGCGCTGGAGCGGAGAGGAGCGGAGAGTCGCTGGATCCAGGCAGGAGGAGCTTAAACTTAATAGTTCAACGTTCGCCTTGACCGGGGACTCATCTCACAACCAGGCTATGGTGCACTGGTCCGGCCAGAACAGCAGTGTAAGTGATTTTTTATGTCCACTTTAAGCATCACTGGCCATAAGGGCGAATCCACAGAGGAGGGATGTGTGCACTTATGTTGGCCGTCAGGTGCGCTCACATCCTCGACAGGGGACCCAAATCTCTCTCTGTTGCGCCGTTTAAAATGAATACGTGTGTATGTGTCTGTCCGCCTTTGTGAGTGTATGTGTGTGTGTGTGTGTGTGAGAGAGAGAGAGTATGTACAAATGAGAAAGGAAGAGGAAGCCTAAAAGAGAGGCACACTTTAATTAAATTGCCAACTCCAAGATATGAGATGAAGCTGCTGTCAGACATCTGTCTTTCACTGAACATTATCTCACATTTGTTTTCGACAAAAAGATTGAATATTTGTGTTCCAGGATAATAATGAATTTTAGTAGAATGGCATTGGGAGAATCAGAAGGCACTGTTCATATTTTACAGTGGGACTTTTTTTAACTGAACATTTCATTATTAAAGCCACAGTTTTTCATCACAAATCAGAAGTGAGCAGGAAATGCACACACTTTTATCAAGTTCTAGAGGAGAGTGAGATCTTTTTGGTGTATGTGTATGAGTGTAAGGGGGTGGGGGCATGGGTCAGCTTTATCCTTTGGAGCTTCTTCAGTCTGAGAAGCTGAATTGATGTCAGGTTAAAGCTGTTCATGTTGAGCAGGGGGCATCTCTGACCAGAGGGCAGGATTTTAAAGCAGTGCTGTGGGTTTAGATGGAGGTTTAGTAATTTCAACCCTGCTCCTTCCTTTTCTGAAGCCAGGTTTCCTGAACTACGGGCCTAAAGCGCCCGCAAACTTTAGAGCTGCAGAGCAACCTTTCTCCTCAGCATCTTTCCTTGTTGGTGCTAGATTCTTTCATGTAATGGCAGGAATGCAAAGATCAAATGAGATCTGAGTCTCTCATGAAAGAGGAGAAACATTAACAGGAACTTCACACTAGTGCAGTAGATGAGTTTGTCAGTTCTCTGCTCTATTTATTAAAGAGTTCAAAAAGTTTGGAGCAAATGTCCAAATCCAATGACTTGCTGTCCTATGGCTGGATATTAACCCTCATTGCACAAACACCTTTTGCCACTCACCTGTGTGCAAAACACTGTGTAGCTATAGCTATAGCCATTATGTCCAAAACAGTTGACTTCAAATGTTGGGACATATTCGTGTCTTTAGCCGGCATCTCAAAAACTGTTTGTGAACTTAAGTTACTTTTTATATCCTCAGGGAAAAAAAGGTTTTGTTGAATAAAACATGTTCATATTTGTCAAAAAATGTAGTAAGAAATATATTGTAGGCCTCTCACAATTATCCTGGAATATTTTCAGTACGATTTCAGGTGTTAATTATTTTTTCATGTCACTAATTAATAACTGAGTCTATAAAATGCCAAGAATAGTGAAAAATGCTTAATTTAAATTTTTTGGAGCCAAGTGTGGTTTTAAAGTATTTTTTTTATCAATCAAAAAGTCTCAAAACCAAAAATTCAATGAGCGAAGGAAAATAACTAATAGTTTCAAACACAAAATTCTTTCTGGTTCTACAAACTCAAATGTAAAGATTTAATAATCAAAATTGCTGCAGGTATTTTTTATCGGAAATGACTAATCTCGATATTGGCTAATCGGTTCACTTCTAAATAATTAAATTTATCATTAGAACTGAAACTTGAATATGAACATCATGTCAGGACTAATATGGTGGAATTTCAAATATAGCAGGTGTAAACTGCACACAAATGATCAAGGTTTCATTATTAATAAATTTTGATGATAAAAAAAGCATTTCTAAGTGTGTTGGTGTTTCCATGTGACTTCTGGACCTCATTGGACCTTGCAGGACAATGTCGAATGTGTTTGTCACCCACTTTCAGTTCCTAGCCCACAGACAGCTGTGCTCTGCCGTTGCACATCTTCTGTGGCTTGCAGCCCCTAGAATTTATTAAAATGCCTTCCGCTGTGTAAATAAAAACACAATATGGGAGAAAAGGAGAGGAGCTGGCATCAGAGTTCACAGTGCGTCTGAGAATGTCATAACTGTTAGAAAACAAACACTTTAATTTTGCGGAAATTTCTGCTCGAGTCTCTGAGCAGCCTGTCTCCTTGGAGCATTAATATGTAGTGTATCCACCTCTACACCGTAACAGGCGGTGCTGCTGGATGTGCCATGTGCCATTGTTGTGGTGCAAAAACACATTTTGTTTTACCAATGGCCTTTTATGTATAATTGTGTTACTGACTGAAAGAATAAAAGAGAAAAAAATTTTCATCCTTGGTTGAATCAGAGCATGAATCAGAACCTTTACACACATGCTGTAGGTTGTATCTTGAGAGATTATCTAAGCCTAAATACAATTTTGGTTTATTGCTTTAAACTTTAATTAACATGGGAGGAAGAAAGTCTTCGGGCAGCTTATCCAAAATAGCACTTGAGCACATGTTCAAATGTATTAATTTGCTGCAGGAGTGATATCTGCAGATGATTTCTTCCTCTACTTCAGAGTTAAAATATAATTAGCATGGACAGAGAGGCTAAGGCAAGAAAATGTAGAAAATTGTCTTTTAATCCCACAAAATCAGCTGTTCTTGAAAGAGAAAGAAGTGAGCGTTTGTCTTGGAGTCAGTGTCTTGACTGTTCCACAACTGCACAGCTCTGCGTTACACCCACACCACTTAGCCCTGTCTATAACAAAACCAATTACAGTCGAACACATATCACCAGCTCCCATGCCCTCCTCTTCGCTTCTGACTGAAATTCCATCCTGTGCCTCAGGTGTTCCTGTAGGCTCGGCAAACCGCTGTATCTCGTGACAAAAAATGACCTCTCAGTGGAGGCAAAAGGAAAGAAAACATTTTTGAAAACGTCAGAAACGTCTTTCCATTTTCAATGAATTTTTTCTTGCTTTTTTTGGCTTCTGTCAAATTGTGTTTACCCTCAAAACAAAACAGCCATTACTATTTATCAGCCCTGTTTGATTTTGTGACGTGAAGAGATGCTACATGTGTGACTATGGAACGATTTGCCCCTATTCTTTCAGTCGGCGCGAACAAGCGACTGGAGGCCGTGCGAGAAAAGAGGATCCCGCATTAAATATGTAGATGTTGCTATAAGCAGGAGCAGACGTTCTCAGTCTTTACGATGGGAGTCACTGTATAAATAAACAAATGAGTCAACAACATGCCACGGAGCTACAGTAAAAAGGATACAGACAAGGGCTTTGCTGCTCTCAATATTTAACCTTTAAGGCATTTACAAAGCTTGTCTTTTAACCATCCCACATCACTGGAAGCCTGTATGTCAGATTGGATTGGAAGTTAAAATTATGACTCATAAAAAATTGGCCACAAGAGTCATGTAAGCTTTGTACAACAAATACAGGAAAACACATGTATTATGAGTAAAAATACACACACACACACACACACACACACACACACACACACACACACACAGAACAGCTGAATGGACTGTGGTGATTTTAATAAATGATGACAAAATGTCATTATACGACTTGGTCGTATGTTATGCCCCTTTTTAATATTTGTGTAATCTGAGCAGCATTGTAAAGAAAATAAATAAAATGTCTGGTATGTCCCCATACAAGTTCCTTTTAGCTCTGATCATTCTTTTGACCAGACTTCCTTTTGGGCAAGTTTTCATAATAAGTCCACAATCTGATTACTATACAAGTTTTGTGTCAGATGACATCAACAGTTAACCCTATCTCCACGGTTCTGTGTCCAAGCTGGAGAAAAGTCTCACAGCACCCTTTATCATTCCTATAAAAGGGAAACTCTCTGTCTTATTCGTACGTCTTTTAACCAATCACAGTCCCCGTTGGCTTTAAGCATGGGTTGCAGTGATGGAGATTCTTAAAACAGCAGCATGCAGATAGAAGAAGGGGAGTAGACTGCAGACTTATATTTGCCTAAGGGCAGGCTTATACCCACCGTCTAGGTTCAGTGAGTCAGACTACTTATTTTGAAAATGACTCACCAAAGGGAACATGACCCATAGCTACACCGTTGTACCAAACTGTGTTTCAGTGCAGTTCAGGAGTTACTTTGTAATTTGGTTTTAAGTTTTGTTTTGTTGTATCCAGTTTATCTCACTCTTTCTTTTGTTTCTGTCTGTTTCAGTAACTGATTTCTCAACATTCTCTTGAAAGAGATCTGACAGCTCTCAGAGAAATGCTGTGAACTTGTTACATTCAGCAGTGTAGGTGGACAGCACAGCACAGTGCTGTTAAGGGAAGATCTAAAGAATGAATCCCTCTGCAGCTGAGACACACATTCAAAATCTGGACTGTAGAGCTGTTTTTTTAAGTTGAAAATTTCAGCATTATTTCATGTAACTAATATATCCAATTTATTATATTTGCATAACCATTCTCACCCATTGTCAGCTGGGATCAGCTCCAGCCCCCCACCGTGATCCTGTAAACAGGATAACCGGTAACAGAAAACGAATAAATTAATGAATAATAACTTAACTTTTATTCTTAATTACCAGGAATTTATACATCCAAACTAAAGTAAATCAAGCCTCAACAAAAATAAATATAAAAGGTATTGCATTTAACATTAAGAGATACTGAAGATAAACAATTCAGGATACACTGCATTTTTGCTGTCTTTTCCAGTGCTAAGTCACACTCCTGTTAATCTTCAAGGTAAAATAAGCATGTATTTTTGTGCTGAGTTTTTCTGGATCATTCTTCTGATCGTACAGATTTTGAAATGATTAAAAACGTTAAGCATGAATCTGTTGAACTTTTACATTCAAATTAGAAGCCATGATAGCTGCAATGACATGAAGTACGATAGCATGAGAGACCTACATGAAGACGATTACATTTAACCACCACCTGTAGAACTTTATGTGATATCATCTTGTGGTAGTCTGTGTGTTGGTTGGTGCTGCTCATTCCTGGGGTCTCTATGTGGGATCCACATGGGGAACCAGTGTGCCCAATCGTCTCATTGAAACTACCACTAAAGAGTGCCACATTTGAAAATGTACAAGTTATTTTAATTAACCCAATGAATTATAAAGTCATCCTTTGCAAAGATTTTGTGGTTTTGTGAAAGAGTTGCTGAAACTAACTAATTTGATCGCTGATCACTGGACTGGTCCAGAAAATAAAAGTCACATCAGAGCTTCCATCCACAGTTATAGATACATGGAGAGAAACATAAAACTGATCAAACAAATACCTGCTGAGTTCTTGGCTCCAACAGAGCATTGAGATTCTGAGAAAAAGGTTACAGACAAAGAGCAGTCTCACCTTGGGGCTGATGGCATATTGCTAAGATAGATGTACAACATGCACTGGGACAGCATATTTACATTATGAAATGTCAGGTATTGAGTACTTGCCTCCGTCACTTCGATGGATTCTGGCTGACATATTGTCTTTCAGTCCAAGAAGTTTACTCTTGAGCTTTAGTGCTTCCAGAGACGGTGGACGTGTCCTGCTGAAACATGTCAAATAAAAGCCTACTGAAGAATGTAAATTATGAAATGGAATGACAACAGTATAGTGCCTAAAATTTTTTCTTAGGCAAAAAAGAAAATTATATCAAAAGACTTCGTCACCAATTAGTGAGCAATCGATCACATGATGCTCTTTGAAGTGCCGTAAGAAACTTACCCACATCTGCCATCTTAGGTGACAGCCTTATTCTACCTCCCCCAGGTGTCGGGGGGTATGGTTCTATGTGTTTTCATAGCCGTGGCAACGCCCAATTTGCTGCCAATCCTAGATTTGTTTAACCAAAGCCACATCACTGCTGTGCAGTGCTGTTTAAACCTTCATAATTTTCTTATTTTCTGACATTTGAAGGCTGTTGATGCCACATGGAGTTGCTGGCCAAGCTCTAAATGGAAGACATCTACAATCTGCTGTTCTGTTATGTCAGAAATCAAACATGCAATTTTGGAAAGACATAAGCTAAATTGACCAGATTTGTGCAGCAGTAGGAGACGGTTAGTTCAGAGGATGCTACCACTCACAAGGGATGCACCCGTATTCATTATACAGCAAATGACAAATAATTGATAGAAACAAATATTTTTTCCACCAGTCATTTGAAAAAAAAATGCCCCAAATGATCGATAGGTTTTTTTTCGATCAATTATATCATCATTTAATTAATCACTAATTTAGGGCACCACCCAGTGAGCATGTTGAATACCACAAAAGACAATTTCTGCCATGTCTGGACTACAGAGCCTCTCTCTACTAAAATTTTAGATAACTGTGAGAAGTGTGGTGGGACGGGGAGGCTGAATGGACTGGTTTTTATATCTAATGAGAATGGTCAAGAAAAGAAATTGAACTGAGGGCGATGCATATGGCTCAGAGAATGACCGCCACACAGGTGAGTTCATGTTGCCGGGCAGCATAGCGTTGTGTGTGCTTGTAAAGAACCCATACAACTCTGTCTACTTTAATGTGTGTTTGTTGCTGCAGTGGCTGTAAACTTTTTATTCTAGATGCATCTTTGTGGTGTCTTTGTTAGTGATGATTTATTCTGCTGTTAAAGTGACAGCTATTTCATGTCTTTAGTCTGATTTTGGTCATTGTGACTTGCTAGGCTTTGACAGCATCTCTCTTTTTTTGTTTTAAATGCTAGTTATTTGGGTTTATTTGACTGATCTTTGCTGATTTTTTGTTAATTTTAGTGTAGTGAGGCTTTATATAGAAAGGCTAATGTAAATTTACAAATGATAATCGGTGTCATACACATGCTGCAAAATATGTCCGAACAGATGGCATTGCATGTTGGTTTAGACATCAGAGCTTGTAAATGTAATGGCATTCCATCAGTGTTTTTGGATTAGGATTTAATGCAATTGTAGCCTTGATTTTACTTGAGTATACAGTAATATTCTAGTACTCTTTGCATCTCTGCACATTTCTCCTGTGAACTGCAGTAACATTAACTCATCAAGAAACATAAACTTAAATCCAAAGTTAGACTAAATAGGGTTCCCTCAACAAAAAGTCAGTGGGATTTTTCCATTGAATTTTGGATAATGACAGAAAATCAGCTCTATGGTGAAGAGACACTTAGGAAATTTACATGTTTTGTTAAGTATGAAATCTTTCAAATGAACACTGCTAGTGTGTTTTGAAACATACATTTTCTGTCAGAAGTGTAACTATAACAACAGGCTGTGAACTAAAGACTCCACTGTCACTTAACTCCATCCCACAACCATGCTCCCCACTACACTACAAGTTTTTCTGATAAAATAGTTTTTAAGAGTGCAGACTAGCAAGTAGATTTGTTACTGTGTTTGACATGATGACATTTAACATCCTCTGTGATGTCTTCAGTCTCCTTGAGCTACTTCTTTCCGGCCACTTTTTTTTTTTAATGGCTGCAAAAATTACAATATTGTTTTACCATATCTCATGTTAAAAAAATACATTGACTTCCAGTCAAGGGAATGAGAAGTTTAACAAAGCTGACTTTTTAAGGCTTTAAAACCATTCCTGCAGCACAGTATACAGATTCGGGAACAGGTAATGACATCTGTGCACCTCTACAACTTACTCTCTGATATGGGATAGAGACTTTTAGCCATTGTAAGCGCATGGTTAGACAGATGGAATTATCTGTCTTTCAGTAAGCCTGTTAGCAATGTCATTAAGAGCAAGTTGGTATGCCAGTGTTATCATTTCTTTCAAAGAACCACTGTGCCTAAGTACAGCCTCATAGAGCTGATAGCAGGGCTGTAGACAATAAGTCTTATTTAAAACTCAACTAATTATAAACAGAATGAATAAAGATGCAGTGGAGTGTGGTTCATAAAAAATCCCATTTTCTTAATTGAACTCACAAATAAGTTCATTAAGACGCATCCTTGTTTCCAACATGTTGCCTTTTTCCTATGAAAGTTTTTCATGCAGTCTTTATTTGTTCTTGTCACTTTTGCTCCTGGCAATCATTTGAGTTGCAAGTTTCTAATGACCTTTAAACAGCCCCAAAGACGTCCCGAAATATGATGATAAGAGCTAAACTATTAAGAAGAAAGGGAAAAAAACACTTCACAAGATCATAAAGATAACCTCTGTATTGTATCAGAGGGAAATAATGATGCACTCTAAACTTCTAATGACCCTCATCATTGAATCCACTGAATCTGAAAATATTTTTTAATTTATTTTTTATTTGCTGTGTTGCCATGGAACTTTAAAGGGATGTGCCTCAAGTATTAGACTATACCAGGTGTCTAATTAGCAAAGCAGATGAGTGCATTTTGGAAGTGAAAAGTGAAAATTGGATTTAACAAATCACACACCTGAAAATTAAATACTTTTAATAGGATACATGTGGTAATTAATGGTTGAGGGACTGTTTTTCTTTCAGCCCTTGTTGATATTGAATTTAAGCGAAGAAAGGCGATTCAGCGGTGAGGAGACAGAACTAGATAGCAATACGCCTGCGCCACTGGCGCACGGCGGAACCAGTTTTTGAAGGGGACGAGAGCGAATTCTCTGATTGGTTCATGCATTTTTGGCCAGAGAAACACCCATGAAACACCTATGATGAGATGATTCTACACAGCTGATTGGCCTACCGGCTGTGCGCCAGTGGCGCATTGGGCGGGGAAGAGCAGGATT
>JAQMCX010000044.1:970957-1011076 GCA_029814765.1 Acanthurus leucopareius | reverse complement strand
CATAGGTGTTTCGTGGGTGTTTCTCCGGCCAAAAATGCATGAACCAATCCGAGAATCCGCTTTCGTCCAATTCAAAGTTCCGCTGTACGCCTGTTGCGCCGGGTGTACGATAGCAATGACAAATGCGCCACTGGCGCACCGCGTTTGCTCCTGGTGTACAATAGGGCCCCTAGAGTTTTATTATGTATGTAGTTGCACCCACTGCCTATCAAATTGCCACAGTATAAGTTAGTTGTTTTCTGTTATAATCTTTATGTAAAGCAGTGGAGTGCAGGTGGTGGATAATAGATTGTAAAGGCTTGTCTAACTACGTAAAGCTCATTAGTATTGCAGCTCTTTCTGTTGGGCACCAAGAATACAGGGTTCTAATTAATTCATCCACTCAGCAGTAAGTCTGTCCAGGGGGCAGCGAAGACCTTATAAAGCGAGACTATATCATACCAGGAATCTTTCCCAGGGCTGAAATGTGCTTAAAAGAAATTAGCCCACTCTAGGTGAAAAAAAAAAGGCCTGGCCTTTACACGCAACCGAGCGCTCTCCCTATGCGTCATGCCTTTTCATATGTCTTTCTGCTGTCGAGGTAATGCACAGAGTCAAAAGAAAGCTCAAGTTCAATCGTGTGAGATAAGGTGATTCTCTATGTGATTACCATTGTGTGAGTGGTGGTAGGCACTTCACATCTTTGACTCACCACTTGCCTGAGTGGTGCGTTGTGGAGGTGTATGACAGTGGGAGGCAAATGAGAGAAGTAGTGTGGTGTATTCAGAACACTACCTCTCTTATTCCAAGAATCTGTAGTGTTTTGGGGCATTTATGCAATTAACATAAATCAAAAATCTATTATTTGAACAGAGAGAAGCTTTATTTATTTATTTAAATGAGCTTGTTGATCAGCTGAATGTGAGTAAACAGCAGTTGTCAGTGGTATTTTGATGTAGTGAGATTCAGTGGTGTGAAGTTCTAACTGATTCAAAATGAATCATCTTCTGCATTACACTTGCTTTGATTATTCTCAGTGTCACTTTGTTCTTGTTTTGTCAGTTTACAGGACAAATCGAAATAATTTTGCTGTAGAATTTCAATTATTTTTCCTCATTAGTATGTTTTAAAATGGAAACCTTCTTTGTTAGACTTTAAAATCACAGTATTAGCTCCCTAAAACACAAATGAAACTACAAGGATTAGGCTGGTGATATTCCACTATTTTCTTGTTGTCAGCAAAATTATTAGAAAACAAAACCAAACCAACTGTGAAATGATCATATTAACAAGGATTGTCTGTGTTGCTGAAAACTGATTTAGCTTCCTCCTCTGTTTATAAATCTTTTGTTGTCTAAACATTATTAAAATAAATTAAATTGAACAAATTAAATCAAACAAAATGAAAAATACATCAACAGATCATACTGGCTGACAAGTCTCTTCATCACTATGAGATACATTGTGGTGTGTTTAGAATTTATCCCATATAAGAGTACACGACCTTGCTTTTAGAATTACTTGTTTGTGCTGCAGATATTAGCTTTAAGCACTACAATAGTATGCAATAATCAAAGTCGTTTTTACTGTTTAATGAATATTTTCAAAGAATGTAAAATGCCCAGCTGTCTTAGAAAAGCTGTAGCCTTTTATTCTTAAAAAGTGACAAGATATTCGCAACCTGCTTTTAAAGATGTATGTCCTCACTGGGAACACATGGGCTTGGGGCTGAATGTCAGACAATGACCAGAGATAGCAGTTGTCTTCTTAAGGGATTTGTTGGCAATAATGTATTCATAGAATATTGTCAGCCATAAACTTGACAATTCCACAGTCAAATAAAAAAAAAAAACCTTTTTAAATGTTTTGTTGAAATGTGCACTAAGATTATTCCAAATGTTTTCAATAATGTTAAAACTTAGAGAAATCTGTAACTTTATAGATGCTAACGAGCATTTCATTTTGTTGCCTGTCACAAACTTGAAGGGTAACAGGAGTGAGAGTGAGGAAGAAAGTCTTCAAACATGATTAAATATAACATGATTAAAACCTCAATACATTCTTTTATCGTGAAAATATTTGTCTGAATCAGTCACATAGATTTTTATCTGGGATGGTGGCTGCCCAGCACCAAATAAATAAACCTATCAATCCCATGCTTCTTCATGATATCATTAAATTATTTCTTTTATTTTCATTGTTTAAATAGTGTGACCTCTAGTGGCAGAAAGTACACATTATGTCTTAAAGTCATCTCAAAATGGCAGCCGGTGGCATGCTTTGAGGAAATCTTTTAATCTTGTTTTACTTTTATCATTTTAACTTTGTGTTGGTAACTTAAGTGTTGACTGCATATTTTGACCTTCTGTTATTACTGCCATGGTTTACAAATTCATATTTTTAAATATATCCACTCACGATACTTCTTAATTTCTAAAACATGCATTATTTTGATTTAAATTGTTTTTGTGGGTATAACTTGCATATTAGGCTCCAGCAGAGCTGCCCTTTGAACTTCCTTTGCTCTATTTGGTAACCCTCCAACCACAGGACCTCCATGCTGAGTGGGTCCATCCAAATTGAAGTGGTATCTTTCCATATCTGGCAAACTGCCAAGGCATGGCCTGCCAACTTTACCAGGTGCCCGTGGTCCTAGTGTAGGGGCCGGAGTCAGGTAGAGCTTTTCAGGCCAGATGGCCTTTCCAGGGGGCTACATCACTCAGCCCTCCCCCTGAGCCCTTCTGGAGACCACTTGCCATGAAAATGAAGAGTCCTAAAAAAGGCAGCAATATAGCCTGTGACTACAGCAATACGAATGAAAATCAAAAAACATGAAAAACAAACTGTAGCTAAAGTCATTGCGAATGTAACCTGCTGTACATCCCTTATCCTGCAAAACTGACACCAGATATATAGCCAGTGAAAATATTTGGAGTTTCGCAGCATGTTACAGTGTGCTCAGCTCTGACATAAAATGACAGCAATGTCCACAAAGAGTGTACAGTCAGGACAGATTCAAAAAGTTCAGTGCATATTCCCAACCTACTGGCCACAAAACCTTTTCAACGCTTCTCCAAGCCTGATTGCTGTAAATTAAGAAAGGAGCTATCAATGATCAAATGATGGACTGCACTGCAGCATAGCACACTGGGGGAAGTTGGGGCTCAAAGTGATCTGACCACTCTCTCCATACAATGCACACTCCCCCTGCAGGCCCATACAAGGTCAAGGTTACTGGCAGAAGAATCTGTACAAGCATATCTATTCACTTGATATCTGTAAAAAGCAGCTCAGTCGGTGGCTCATGTGAAACATCCCCTGGGCTGCACACGGCCGAGCTGTTGATACAATGTTATCTGTCTGCGGATGAAGATTGTAGGCTCAGATAGAGATTCAAATGTTTTTCAGTCGAAAATGTGAGATTTTTGAAGGTGATAAAAGGTGTCTAAAGTCTGAGAATGTAATGATCACAATATCTGGCTTGTTTTGACCATATACACTTATCTGTTAAAAGATCATTGATCTTCTTTGTCATATTTGATGTTATTAGGTCTAGAGTTTTGTCTTGTTTTGCACTTTAGAAATGAGCAGTTTCTTCTTAAAACATAAGAAAAATAAAGTTTACCCTTATGGTTTTGTTCCACTGTGCATTGCTGCAGCATGTTACAATTACAAAACTTCTGCCAAGGCTGATTTTGGTCATTCAAGACAATGCTTATACTTCCACCTGATTTGCCCCACCATGTTTTAAGAGCTCTCTGGTCTGATCCATTTAAAATAAACACCCACTCTATATTTGATGGAAGCATGTCTAGCTGCACAGTGAAGATCAGGCTGGGCATTTCAGCAGACACAGAAAAAGGCATATAAAGCATCTAGTCAGTTTTCAAGACATACATCACATCATCGCATTAAAATGATTTCATTGTCAGTTGCACCAGGCCAGAAATCAACTGAACAAAAGACACCAAATCAACAAAATCTGTGCAAGCTTGGTTGAGGGTGTTTGGGGGAAAGAAGTGTCAGATGCAACTTAGATACAGAGCTTTGCCTGATGGACCAGAGGGCTTAAAAAGACGCCACTACCCACATCATGGCACCTCTCAGAGGAAGAGAAAAAGACAGAAACAGTATTTGCTTTGAGTGGGGGTACTTCCTTACATCTCTCTCTCTCTCTCTCTCTCCTTCCACTGTTCCTTTTTCCATCTCACTCTCTGCTGTCAGATGTTGACTGAATCAGGTTAGAGATGGGAGGTGCAGAAACAGAAGCATCACTGATGAAAATGACAATGCATTTGCCCTGTTTGGATATTGAAATGCACATACTTGCCTCCTTCTCCAGGAAAACATGAGCTTATGTAAGCTGCAAAAAGGAGACCTGTAAATGTCTGGTGCAAGTGTGCAGGAGTGACTGTAAAAGAAAAAACAATTTAAGCAATGATTAAAAAATCTTAAAGCATTGATGAGTGACATATGCATGTAAATCAGAGAGATTTATAATTTCTGAAAAAAATCTAATAATTTTGTAAAACAAATGTTTTTCTTTTTCTTCATAGACAGCACAGAGACAAAAAGTAGCACTTTGCAGATAGTGGTGCTGTTACAGAACACCACAGGTTTTACTTTATGTGACTATGACATTTACTGATTTGTTATTCAAATAAAGTGTGACACAATGAGCACAGATATTGTTGACATTAAGGAGCTCTCTATGTGTCTGCCTGTCTTTTGTTGCCAGAGTTTGTAGTTTCACCACAACACATTTCTCTGCCTGTTTTCAACAGTGGGTTCACCTTTCACTTGGATCAGATTGGATCTCTTCCATCTCCAAGAATAACATGTTAATATTTTCCAGTGCAATACACTTCATGTTAGTAGAATAGAATATAGATGAATAGAATAGAATAGAATAAAGTGCATGTTTGAATTAAATTTTGGTGGAAAAAAAATCTGTTTTTCTTCTGATTTATGCACTTAAGGCTTTTGAAATTACACCCAAACAGCCTTCCAACTGTTCAAACAGCCTTGTGTTCATCCATATCTGTTTTATTCAGGGTCGTACTGAGTGGTGAAGACAGTCATGACAGACAAACAGAGAGACACAAGAAGCTAGTTTTCACTCTTATCATTGATGGAGTAGAGCTGACATCATAACTTGAAACAGAACACATAGAAAAGTCCAGGGTTGAGATGTGAAACTTGATAATTTTAGGTCTAATGTGAGTCACTATTCAGCTCAGGCTTAAGTACTTTTAGTATTAACAATAAAATATGCGTTTCACTTACTCTCACTGTAATTATATAGTAAAAATCATCAAAAAATAATTTGTAATCTGCAAAATATTATTTGAAACTTATTCATTGTAAATTCTTATATCAGGAACCCCACCTTATTATTTGATACGAGTCTATTATATTGAAACTGGTCAGGATGTAAAGCATCCATTTTTAGTTTGTTTTTGATGTGTAAGCTTCCCAGTTGTGATGGTCAGATTTAATGTTTCTCTGCTGCAAAGATAGGAAGTCCAGTTGAACAGTGACAGCCATAAAATGGAACTTCATGGTCCTTTGAGAGTCACTGTGTGGATGTTGTTTTTGCTTAGCTAACTGCTCTACAAGGACAAGCCCTCCATTTTCTCAGACGGAGTATTAGCGACATATATGATTTTGGTTATGGAATTAAGACCATAACATGTTGCGAAAAGTTAATGAAAGTTTGTCTAAATTTTAAATGCTCCAATAATTAAAATTTTTGCACTGGGAAATAGAAACAGGAGCCTACTGACTTTACACTAAGGGGCGTTTTTGTGTTGTCTTAAGTTGAAGAAGACATGCTGTACTGCAAGACACTATTTTAGACAAAAGACTGATAAAACTAAATATTCGCTCTTTTAAAAAATTTATTAAAACAGTTAAGAGAATTATGGTCTCTGGACAGAGAAATTAAATAAAATAACTTTAAAATGCCATGTGTCTTAATAATAATCTATAACATGAATAAGTACACAATAATGCCAAAACTAGAATAGATTCCTTACAGGAGAAAAGATGTATTATTTAACCCCATGTGCTGAATGGCCATATTTAAAATTATGCTAAGATTATTTGTTATAGTTAAAGTATAAATACTTATTAATGAACTGGCTTTTTTAAGTCAACATAGTACTTCAACATACAATCCTGTGTTGCCTTAAAAAATATCATCATCATTGTGTTGGTATATGCCTTGCTGCGTTAAAATAATCTCCATAATAACATTAATGACATGATGCATACTTGTGATTCTTATGGCAACAACAGTGTGAAGATCATTATGAAACGCCACCAGATGTTTAAGACAGTTTCAAAAAATTGTAAATTAAATGCCACAAGGTCTTTTTAAATGCCTAATAGTGTCACATGGCTTGAACACCACTACTGACATCAAAAGCCTACTGATGTTTAACAAACGGCATCAGGCATTAATGAAACAGCATCAGACATTGATTTAACGCCCGGTGGCTGTTAACTTGGCATTTATTAAACACCTGCTGGCAGGTGAATTGAGACGAAATGTGAGCCTTTTGGTTTCAACAGTATAGCAGTGTTACAACTTGCTACACACTATCTGCTCAGCCATAAATGAAAACATAAATATAGTTTAAAAAAAAATCCTGTGAGTAGGTAAAAAGTGAATTAAGGATTTTTCATCTAGTATACTTAAACATGAGTCACCATTTATGCTTATGTTGCTTACTTGTATGTCTGCTAGATGTATACAGTTATTCACCATAATATCTTAATGAGATGAGTGTTTACAGTGTTTACAGTTTGTAAGGCTGCCCTAAAAATGCCATAAAAATGTATACATATTGCCTCTTTGTAAAAACACTTTTTCAGCACATTCTTTTAAAAATGTGTTTTAGTTCGATATAGTACAAACCACTGAGCCTCCTTGTTCAAGGTCAACCATGTGAACAGAAAAATGCATTTTTTTGCCATATCAATTAAACTAGGCAGTCATGAATAAAACTCTCTCATAAAGTCAGTGACTAAGTCACTAAAGAGGGGAGTTTCATCCAGCTGTTATGGCTCTAATAAATTCATATTACACATTAAGTTGGTGACTCATTAAAGACTTTAAAAGTTTCTCATTTAAATTTTAAAAGAAAATTATAGTACATTAGTGCATTTTTTGTCCTCTATAAAGTTGAGGTTGGCCTTGAAGAGAGTTCCCCAGCATCTCTTTAGCTGCAGCGTTGACTCATAGAAGGTTTCTTCCCTCAGAAAGCGACTGAACAAAGTCTAGACTTGTTTGAAGCAATCTATTTTTATCTTGAGGAGACGTTCTCCTGTTATCTTGGGGAGACTTTTTTCTGTTTATATGTGCTTCGTATGCAAGTGCTTCCGTTCCTCCACTTGGGAATCTGAAATATCGCTGGTTTGAGCACTTTACTTCATCTCATGGCGGGAAATTTGCAGCCTGGCAGCTTTTTTTAAAGGCGTCTGTTACATTGCCACCGAGGCTTGTCGAAGCGAGCGGGATGTCTTTGTTTCTTCAGGTTGCTACTTTTTTTTTCATTGTCCTTAAACTTGACTGCTGGAATTCCTTAAGCTCAACATTGTGATGGGTTGGCCGTGTAGAAAAAGCATTGTGCCTAATGAGATTTCCTTGTGCTTTTTCTCTTGCCTGGGGGCTTCAAGAGACTTGCTTAGTTCAGGAAGAGGTCTTATTACCGTGTTCCTCAATCGAAGGACTTCAGATTTACACCTCAAGCAAATTCTAGCATGTTTGATCCCTCAGCACTGCACTGATAATTTAATCTGAGGAAAAAAAACATAATAAAGAAGGTCCTACTCTCAGACGATGAAGGATGAAAGCACCAATAAAGGCTCATCTTATATTGTCTTATCTTTTCTTATTTAATCTTATCTTATCTTATTTTGTGTTTACCAGCAGTAGACAGGTTTTAATTGCTGGGGAAACAAAGAGAAGGTCAGAATGATGCAGGCATTGTGTCAATAGAGGATATTTGTACATATTCAAAATATAAAATATTTATATGTAAAGACAAATAACTCAAATCAATGTAACTTGAGCTTCAGCACAAATTGTCACAATAAAAAACTATAGATAAAACAGATATCTCCAGCTTCCATGAAGATGTTAATGGAATTCTCAGGGAAGGAGAGTTGAGGCAGTTTTTTCATTACCATCTATCACGAAATTGTTAATTTCTGTGATTAATGTTAGCTTCAGTCTCCTTTGCTATTTCTGCCTGTCTTTATATACATATTTAGCTCATAGGGATGGTTCCAGCCAAAGCAATGTCACAGCAAGGAGAAATTATAGCTTTTTCCATATAAATTACTGTTGCACGAATGAATGTGAATGCTTAATTAGCAGTCGTCATTAACAGGGAATGATTTAAGGCTTAATGATGAATTAAAAATTAAATGTTTTTTTAAAAAAAGTATTTTATTGGGATGAGCAAATGGTTGGATGCTCACACCCCTATTTTGGAATTCAAGATGTTATCAGCTATCATTGTGATATATTAATGACAAGGAAACTCAAATATAATATATGTATATGAGCAAATAGTGGACTTCTAATGAATGGTAGCACATCAAAGGTTGTGTAGTATTGTTTTTTAAATATTTATTATTCAAAAAGACATAATTCAATGAAGTTGGAGAAAATAGATATCACTCAACTATTTATTCCACTTATGGTGATAAAGACCCATTTATAAAACACAAATCTTTTAAAGTTTGCATACCCTATAAATTCAGATTTGTATTCCAAATCGTAAGATTTAGATGTGTCCTACTATTGGTAATAATGTCAAAATATCATCTTTAACTTGAGCACAAATTACCTAGGACAGCTATTATTTTCTTATTTTCATTAATGCTCTATTTTTACCTTGGCTTTCTTTCACTAAATGCAGAACCCTAATTGTTCTTTATACTTATTTATTTAATTTTAAATGTAATACAAGGATACAACAAGGATGCAAGGAAGTTTATTTGTCATTATACAAGAAGTTGTATAATGAAATTAATATGGTGTAATGAGCAGTTATGTACTGCTTTTTTAAAAAAAATCTTTCATCAAAGACTCTTCACACAAAATTTTTCTTACTGAGGTTTCAAAACATTGATTTCAGTTTGTTTTATTCCATATGTGTTTTTTTTTATCTTATATAATATGACATTGTCTATCTATCCATTTTATATTTATTATATTATTTCTTGAACAATGTTAAAACATTTTTTACATATGTTGTAATTGCCAAACTTTTACGTATTTTGTATTAAAGTTATAAACAGCAATAGAAATCATGTCAACATGAAAGAATGTATACCTTTGGCTTGTGTTGCTTTTCATTTCTTCTTACCTGGAGCAGATTTTAGTTGGCAACTAAAATTTAATTCTGCTACGATTGACAGCACAGCTTTAGCACATGTAAGTAACAACATCTCACGTGTCAACTGGAAGTTATCTGATACAGAAAGATGTGAATTATGCATAAAGGCCATCTACCTAAACCTTCCGTCTCCTAGTTGATGTTTAAGCTTTAATTAGAGTCTGGGAATTGCAATGAAGTATTGCACTTACATTTTTACAGTGCAGCCCAATATATTTGATGCTTTAGGGTTTTTAATATTAGTTTTAAGTAAACATAGACTAAGAGGTTAAAGTAGCAAAAACAGCTGTTGTGGTCTAACATCAAACTTCTCTGCAGAAACATAACTCCTTCATGAAGAAGCAGAGAAGTGTTATTAGCAGCGGCTTGTTTTCATTCACAGTTAACACATTGTGTGTGACAAATTGAGAATTTGGATGAAATGGAGAATGAACAATTTGCAATCTAACTCCATTTATCCACAAATTGGGCAGACATCTGTTTTCTCTGCTTTTTATATTGCCACGTTGCTGTTTTTTTTTTCCAAATTTTTCCCTCTGTGAGGGTGATAATCCAGCTCTTTGCTGTCATTTAAATAGCATGTTTGTACTGATCCTGTGGTGTGCAACTGTGTGATGCTTCTCTCTGATCTTCCCCTAAGAGGACCATAACTGTCTTTTTAATGCCAGTGGCATTTTTTATTTTTACTCCAGCCCGTCAGCGACCAAATGAAAGAACAGGTTGTGTATATCCATCAGTCATTGTGTGTAGTCATGGCACCAAGACAGACATCAAACAGGAAAAAAGTTTCTGCACTATGATGTGCACCGAGTAATTTTTAATTCTTTTTTACACCCTAGTTGCAATGGGTGAGATTACTGTTAAGCCCAGAGCTCTGTTTGAAAACCTATCACTCACATTGCAGGATAATGGACATCTTCATCAGAATAAAAAAAGTTCAATTAAAACAGCATGAGGCACATTTAACATGTCATTTTCTAATAAACTGAATCCCCAAGAGGTGTTTAGTTGTAAGATATTAAATGAATTATTTATTTTATGACCAGTTTTATAAAATAAAAGCATTTTTAGTTATTCAGTGCCTTTAAGCTTTTGAGGAAATAATGTGATGTAGCAAAATCTGAGCTAAGGTGAAACACGCCAAGGCGGTCTGATTTTTCTGTGGAGCCTTAAAGCATCTTCAGTCTTTATATTCACACAGTTTACACTTTATTATACAATGCAGTGTAAGTTACTCATGAGTATGTTTTAGACAGTAAATTATGGCAGTCTACTCACAATTGAAAAATGCAAACAAAATGTCTCTTGAGTACTGTGAAGCACTGAAATACTGCAATTCGTTAATAAAAACATAGTTATGATTTTTCATTAACTTTATATTGTTGTCTTATAGATTACAATTAAATATTAATCAATAATCTAAAAATTCATTAAGTTTCATAAGGGAGCATTATATGAGCAATAAGTTTTATTTTTGCGAAGTCTACCTCACATTCGAGGCTTAGAACCAAACAACGGAGGAAGTTAGTAACTAGCTTGTGAGGTATTTAGCAGGTGAAAGATAAATATGTTTTTAAACTTTCATAGACATTCAGGCCTATTAGCGTGATTATTATGAATGATTATTGAACTTTCATAATGACGTAGCAAAAAACAAAACAAAACACATTATCACAAATAAATGCTCATGATGCTACTTAGCTGGTGGATGTTAAAACTGAATGTTAGATGTGTTAGAACTTTAAAGTGAGATAAGGTGAAATACAGTATGTCAAGTTTAGAATATTAATTTATATTTCAATGAAAGCTGAAAGTAACCGAATGCCTTTTTTATTACAGAGCTGATAAAAAGCACTTAAATGTTTCATAGACAATCACCCAGAACAGAGGTTTCAGTTTGACATACAGCAATGTGATAAATCAGCAGTCCTAATGGAAGCATTTCTGCAGACAACACAACAAGTTATCCACACTCAGACAAAAATGGATAAGCCCACACCTATTTGTAGACAGTGGGGTACTGTGTTAGATTTACGATGAGCCTACTTATGGGTGTTACTTGTAATACTTGAATAGTTCCAATGAATGAAAACTTGAAAACAGGTAGTTTTACCCTTGGCACAATATGAGGACTTCCAAAAGAGGTTCACAGCATCAAATGAGATTTCTTTCTATTCAGTACTTCCGAAGCACTTTACAGAGAAAGCA
This sequence comes from Acanthurus leucopareius, assembly GCA_029814765.1. Lineage (NCBI taxonomy): Eukaryota > Metazoa > Chordata > Actinopteri > Acanthuriformes > Acanthuridae > Acanthurus > Acanthurus leucopareius. The sequence continues at coordinate 999,476 of JAQMCX010000044.1, read as the reverse complement.
AATCAAAAGACTTGCAGTGTTCAGTTTGAGTTGAATGGAGGCTCTTTGTTATCCCCGTTTCACAGCTGGCCCGTGCAGAAAGCTCTGTGAGAGTGAAGCTGATTCTACTTTGGGTTTGTTTTCCCTATCAAAAGGCTGCAGAGAATAGAGTTTTAGGGAGAACTGCATTACACTGCATAATTACAACACATTATGCACCATCATTTGTCATCCTGTGCTAAAAGGCTCATCAGACACGTTTGGTCTTTCTGTTGTTGCGTCATTTGTAATAATATGAAATTTCTTTTCAGAGGAGCAACGATATGTCAAATAATTTGTAAGGATTTTGCTTGTGTTCACAGAAAGGGAATAATTTTTATTTTTACTCTGCATATGCAGGTTACAACTAAAGCATATTTTCTTATTATACCATGAAGATACTTGCTGGCTTCTTTAAAAAAAAAAAATCAGCCTCTTTCTTCTCTTTAGAATGGATCAGGTGCTGGGAAATAGCACATTATAGCTTTGCAGCCTTTTTTAAGCAGTCCCTTTTTAGAGGACATTCATTAAATATGATTGTGAGTGTAGCATGCATGAGGCTTCTGCCAACACTTTCTCTACATCATGTTAATATATTCATAAGGGTATTTAAAGAAACAATTCATTATTTATGGTCCTAAGTATGAGTTGCATTAAGTCAAGTGCTAGAGTCTGAGGTTTTTGAACTCTATTCTGAATGTAGTATCTGCCTGATACCATGCATTTCCTATTTAACAGCTCTGATTTTGTGGGGTGATTCTTCATCTGGAGATGCAGCATCCTGGGGAAAATAAAATACAGAAATAGAAAGAAAATATAAGACATGTATGTGATTTGCTTCGATTGACAAGACTACACATCTAAGGGCCTTTGAATAATAGCATCTGGTTTCCTATTCAGAACGAGCGTGGATCCAACTAAATGAAGACCTAAATAACAGTAGCTTAAGCTGCCATCGTTAAATCTGTCACTGGGTGCCCAAGAGAACCAGGGCTACAGGCCTCAGCTAAATTTGCTGTCTGTAGGACTCGGGGCAAGCGGGAACACAGAGCAACTCAACAAGGGGCTTCTGGGCTTTCCACAACAAAGTCTTATGATTTATGTGGATTTTCTTATGTGAAAATCCCTATTCACTTAAGAAATGTGAGGACAGTCTGTCCATAGGGTAAAACAGACTCTCTGAAAGATTTTTTTTAGTACAGTGTGCAGAGGGTTTTGGAGTTATTGGGACTATCGCTTGAACCTGGTTTGTCTTTTCTGTGAACTTAAAAAAATCTATTTTATTCAAAAACTTTCAAAATGAAAACCTGAAATTGTCTTTTAAATTGAAACTGTTCAAAAATAGGTTGACAGTTCATTCTTGACCTTGGAAACAAAAAAGTGTCAGCAGTTCTGTGACAACTGAGCAGACTTCATCCAAGATTGTGTGATATGGCCCCAAAGTTTCTGAGCAAGCCTGTAGCCAAACAGCCAAACATTCACTCTGACCTTTAATTCTGTGTGTGCACAGTTTTTCTGTTCAATTAACGACATCCCAGGTTCACACAAGCAATTTTACATAACATTACTAAACTGGTCGGACAGTTCTACAAACTGTATGAGCACCATAACACATATTTTTATTTTTTTTTTAATTATTTTTTTAAATTTTCCATTTTCATTTTTAAATCTCATAAATGACTTTGTGGTGTATAATGTTTACCTAACTGATAAAAACACTGGTAAAGCTATAAAAACAGGACCCATTTAATAATATATGGAATTTGCCTTTAATGCAAGGTATAAAAACTAAAAGAGTGCTACTTTAATCAAATAACTAATATATTATCTTACTATCTGTTTAAAAGTTTTGTCTTAAATGGCAGTCAAACTGTAGTTTGTCTAAAATTTCAAACTATAGAGTCCTAATCACATTATACCTTATAATGTGTACGTGTTTTAGATATCTTAATGAAATGTGTGGTCTGTAACATCCGTCCAAAACATTGTGGTCTTGTTGGCTTTGGAAGCAAAATATTGAGCTTTAGATGAATTACCAGGGATCCCAATGCCTTTCATTTGTCAGCACTAATGACCACAGTTCCCTCCCTCTCGCTCCGCTGTTATTTTACCTGTAATAATGGATTGATTTGTGACTCTGAGGCAAAGCAGCTGTGAGTGAGAGAAAGTTTGCATTAAACTCATTAAAGTTTCTATCATTCAGTGTTTGGCACACTGATTCTAGCAAAAGAAGCCATCTGCTTGGGGGAGCACTGCTCCCATCACAGCCTCCGATGATTTCAGAGACAAGGTTTGTCACTCCTTTCTGAATTCAGCAATCCAGAATCAGCAGTTCAGAGACGTTGAGCAGAGGTTTATGTCACAGGGTGAGCTCAAAGGTGTTGCCGTATCTCAGGTGAATGATTATTATGAAGATGATGTTTTCATGGGGTCCTCCTTGATGCTCTCCCTGTGAGTCAATTAATGCAGCTAGCTATTAATCTGTTCTTTAAATTGGATTGGCTTACTGAGAAATGAGATTGACTTGCTTCTCATTAAAAGGCAATATTGTAGTTCATTCCTGCAGGTCCTTCTGCTGGATTACATTAGCATATGTCTCTTTAGTACTGTTAGCATTCTAGACAGGTGGGAAATAGCATGGTTTTTTTTTAGGGGGGGTAATGAGTACTCATTTCTTTTTTTTAAAAATACTGATACTCAATAACTCACCTACTTCTCTACCCTCTTTGCCTCTTAAACAAAGAAAGAGCAGCACTGACTAAGGCAGAGATCCTATATGTGTCAGTCTGTCTGTTTTGTATCTATGTATGACCTTTTAGTATCTTAGGAACTGATCTACCTCACCTTTGGCAGGTGTATTGCACGAAACATGCAGTGTTGAATTTGGTGAAATTCAGACACTCAGCATGTCCCATATCGATAACCTTTAAGGGAAACCACAATTTGTGTAACTGCGGAGCTTCAAGGGTTCCAAGGTTAATGCTAATGCAAAACAAACATTTCGTACTACTGCAGCTTAACATTACAAGGAGAGATGGCAAAATACCAGTCAATTGTTATAATAAAGTAACACAAGCTGCCATTGTTCATCAAAAATGCTTCCACAAAACAAGAAAATGGTCACTTTGGGCATTTTTTAGTGGATAAGTTTATATTGCAGAGAAGAAGAAAAAAAGGGCAAGGTCCAACTTTATGGCCAGGCAACCAAACTCTTTTCACTCTTTTCTTTTCATAACCCTCTCTCTCCCTTTTTCCTGTGTTTTTCTCTACCTAGAGTGACCATACTTTCAAACCCTTGACCTGGGACTCTCAACTGTAACACACAATCATGCGAGCACACAAGTATGCGCTTTTATATGCACCATAGGCGTTTTAATCATCATGGGGGGACATTTTTTTCAGTGCTTAGCACACCAGCGTGCACACCTTTCAACACCATGGGCACCATGAACACAGCATTTTTTGGTGCTGAGTATGCTACTTTATAAAGAAAAGGGTAAGTCTCCTGGAGCTCTTTAGGAAGTACAGACTTTCTCTTCAGCATGACAGCTAACCATTAGGATACTGACAGGTTCTGTCCAAAAGAGCTGCAAGCAGTACAGCCTCTGCCCCATGCATATGACTCATAGGCTAGCAACGGCCTCGACAACATTGATTGACTGACACACATACAGACAAATAAGTGTTGAATTCAGACACATAGTGTATTGTTTATGTTTTTGTTTTGGATTTGGTAATAATGACTGGGACATAACATGATGAACTTCTGTGTTTGCCTCTGTGTGCCTATGTGTCTGAAAACATATTAATTTTTTTAATATATGTATATAACTGCACATTTTAGTGTTTCACAGATGTTTGACTCCGGACACAAAGCTTGAGGCCAGGACAAGACTGAGCAAACTGTGACACCTGGTCACTGTATCTTCACTTTCACTCTAAAAAAAGAACTACAAAACAACCCCAAAATTTTCCTAAATCTTGTTTCTGATCACCTGATGATAGTCAAAAATTCACTCTTTTACAACTGTTTCTATTTCTTCCCTTTTTGGCTGCACCTCTTAATTTGCTGCTAAGCTGACTAAAAATACCTCTGTTTTCAGCCACCTTATTTTTATTTTAGTCAATGTTAGAGTCTGATCTAAGTGTCTGCTCCATTTGTTTCAGCCAATAAAGCCAGCAGCTTCATATGGATAAAAATATTCATTACCTTTTAAAGTCCACTGGCTTTTTATCTGTTCTGTTAAGAGAGTTTTAAGTGCCTTGTTAAGTTGGCCATTAATTCAGATCATATTGATCTCACATGGCCGCAGGAGGGCAGGGCAAACATCATATTTTTGAAAACTTCCTTTTGACTCTGTAAAATGCTCACATGGTAATTAATTTTTGAAATGATGGACCTTCTACAACCACTTCTAACCATTAGTGATCGATACTATTTGATATTTCTCTGCTCATGGTCATTATTTGTGTCACTGCAGCAATTACTGCATGGTGGGTATTGATGCAAAGCTTTTGCTTGTCTCCAGGGTTTCTTTCTGTGTTAGTTAAACTTGTGACAGAAGATTTAGTCCTGATCCTCTGCTAATAGTACAAGGTTTATTATCTATTCTTGCTTTACTTGTGGCTCTTTATTTCAATAATTTATAGTGACAGTGTTTGTTCAACAATGCAGTTAATATCTGCCAATTAGACATCTTCTCAGCAGTGTGATGATGTCCACTTGCTTATTAATGAAAACTGCAGTGCTATATCAAACCAGTAACTGACTATTTCAGTGTAAGCAACGTGTATGAGACAAAACTTTTTCGGTAGCAGCTATGACAAGCCAGAATAGATCAATGACAAAAACAGTCAAGATTCACAAATAGTTTCTCTCCTTTTCTGTCACAAGCAAGTTTCAGACAGCATGACATCCACTGTAACTTTCTCCATCTCCCCCTCATTCCCACAGATGAAAGTTTCTCTTTTCCTTTCCTCCCTCTTTTCTCCCTGTTCACTTGTCATATCTTTCGCCTGCCATAAATATAGACACAACTTTGGTATTTTGTAATGCTATTTACATTCAGCCCTATCTCTCTATTTTACCTGCCTGCTGGGCAAAACAGACAATTATATATTTAGATATATATATATATATATATTTATATATGTATTTGTGTGTGTGTGTGTGTGTGTGTGTGTGTGTGTGTGTGTGTGTGTGTGTGTGTGTGTGTGTCTGCAAGCAATGCTCCATGCCTTGCTCACATCCGGTGATGTGGCGCAAAATATAGATACAAATTATTACATAGACCTGAGCCCCTTGAATCCACTTTAATATGCAAATAAAACAATTACGAACACTTAAATATCTACTCTTGAAAGTATTAAGTATCATTTGACTTCGGTTTTATTATTTCAACCCATACATACAACCTTAAACAGTTTTGAAGTAATATGTTTTTCTTTACCGACGGTCTAAGATTGGTTTGTTAGATCTGCCCAAATTTTTTTTTATTATTTTGTTTTGTTTTGTATAGTTTCTCATTGTGCAAAATCTTATAATCTATTGCAACTAGCTGGATAAAGTTATCTAAGACAAAGTCATGGTCAACACTGATGTAAGTATAAGTAACATAAATCAATTTAAAATAATTTAGTTTAGAGAGTAACTACACCCCAAAATGATAACATATGTATTATCAGCTTTGGGAAATAACTGTTAATATTTGCTCCATCAAATGACTGGTGCAGAAAGAAACACCTACTAAGAGCATACTCTCACCAGTTCACTTGCTTTGGTCTGGACCAGATACAATGTTGATTTAGTTTTTTTTTTGGTGTGGTTTGCTTTTACACTGCCCTTTTTGCAAGCGAACCAAAATTTGTAAACGAAACCTTGTGTGGTAGCTTTAGCGGGTGGATACCTGACCTGTGCCCGACGGTATCAGATGGGTTGGACCGGGTTTGAACAAATATTTAGGAATTATGTTTGGATTCAGATTGGATTTGATCAGTTTTCAGCAAAAATGTAACAAAAGTAGTAACAACGATTTCATGTGTGTGACACAAACTCAGTACTTCAGTTTAAAACTGTGTCAGTCTCAGATTGATTTTGGACATAGAAAATGGAATGACTATCAGATATGGGCCAGGTTTGGTTATTATTCTGGATTGGTCAGACAGAAATATGTGGCCTGAGCTGCACTCTGGTCAGGATCACATGTTCATTGGACAGAGATTCTGGGGCGGGAAGAGCTGGAAGCTCTAAATGAAAGTAGGCTAAACAATCATGGAAATCTTCCATACTGAAAAGCATTTTTTTATACTGATATTAATTTGATAGTGTCAGCATTAAACATTTGCAGAAGCTATTGAACTTTGTCAACATTTGTTGCAAGGTCATTTTCAACGCTAGAAAATGGAACAAGAACACTTTCCCACAATGTGATGCTGACTATGAGAGCCTGTTAACTCCAAAAAAGGCACAGCGCTTTCTGCAGTTGGGTCAGATCAAGGTCAGTTCACATACACACCTCAAACAAACAGTACAAGAGTTCGTTTGGAAATGGACCATGGCCACCTCTTCAGCTGGGTCTTGGTGCATTTGTTTGGTGTGTCTGCTGCATTCACACCTGCCCAAAAGATCCACACCAAGGGAAGAAACAAACTCGAGTTTGATTCAATTGAACTAAACAAGACAGATGTTATTACACTCTAAGACTGCAGTTCGTAGAGACTTTAGTTGCAGTAATTGAGCACATTGTGGCCTAGTGCACTAGAGAGAGACAAAGGGGATACAAGTTAAACTTATGCAAAGGATGAGACAGTCTGAAATGTAACTTTTATTCTAAAATACATCCTTTTCATTGCTCTCTGGTGAATAAAATAGAGAAAATATTTAACGTTAATACCATTTCTAAGTCACCTTATAAATTGACTAATGACACGTACTGTTATATTAAAATGGAAACAAGCCAGAAGTGGAGGCCCAGTGAGATGGAGTGATTTGGTTCAATTTAAGGGTACAGCCAACTGTTCTTACCATGTTAAACCATAGGGGTCATAGAAACCTAATTAATGTAATTCAAGTGCTGCTGGATGAGGGAAGAGAATCAAGAACTAACAGAAAGAACATAGTGTTATTGGTTGGAAGGCTAGTGCTGCCACCTTAATTCGTTACTGATACTCAGCCTTTTTATATATTGTGACAATTTTATTACATTTTCCACCTTCATTATAAATAATAAAGTAGATGTAGAGAATATCATGCAGCATTTTCTGTTCAAAGAGGGTTGGTTTTGAACAGAGATCTGCCTTTCTAAAATTATAGGAAAGTCTATGTCGACATTATTTTGCACACCTTTTTACCAAACCATGCATCCAAAATCCATTCTAGTGTCCCTCCATCTCATCCCTGCTAGCACCTTTACGATTAATCAATGGGCACTGGTGCTCAGCCAACAGCCAAGGCTCCTGTCTGAAGCACCTTCCTTACTTCAGGGATAGACCTCCGTCCTCCTAACCACTGAGAAGAACAATGAACTGTCTGAAGTGATTGATCTCCCTGAACTTGTAGCTGGGTGACATATTTCTGTTTCTTCCTCCTCAAGCTGAATGTGCAGGGAGACTTGCAAAGGTCAGGTTGGCAGGTATCATTCACAAGGGACTGCCAGGAGTATACTACATAAAGATCAGTAACATTTTTTTTAAGTATTAACATATAGACAAGCGTGAATTAAAATGTGTAGCATCAGGCTGACTCAAAAGATTGCCACATCGTACATGCTACAATTTCTCTTTGGTGTGTCTCAGGAGTTAATGTGAAGCCCAAGAGTCACCAGCATTTAAAACGGTGAAATAAAATCCTGTTTAATGCAGTTAGGGAATTCACACACAAGGGTCATTTAATTATGCATGACCAATAGCACCAATAGGAAACACTGCTTGCTGAGAGAATGGGAGCATATGTGTCCAAAGCAGAGGGATGTGTCCTGGCAGTATATTAGCAGTGTTGCACTATTCACTCTCTATTCAACCTCCAGAGAATTAACTCCTCTACAAAAGAGGAATTGTTTGGACACAGTTATAAACCAAAGTTGATGGTCTTTTGAATAAACTGCATAAACTCATGAATTAATTTTTTTTAGCTAGACTGCCAACAATTGCTAACAATCACAAAATACCAGGGAAGAGCAGAGGGCAGTGTATGGAGAAAACTGAAATGAGCTATTGTGGATTTCTTGGAGCCAGTGTTACTGTAAAACTCCTGGCCAAATAATGTGTTACAAGTAACAGCCAGAATTCTTAACATCGGTTGTTACTGCATGTACAACTGTAAACAGAGATAAAAAGGGAGTGAAATGGCTCAATTATTAGCTACTTCTATCATCAGCTTTTGAAAAAATACTTCCTAAGTAAAATTCTGTTTTCATAATTTGTTTATCACACATATAACAAATGTTAAATACAAGGCTTTACCCTCCAGGTAAGTCATTTAGCACATCAACAGTTTAAAAAAAATCGTCAGGCATAGAATAAAATAAAAATCTTTTGATTTTCTTGTGCTAAAAATGCGCAGCTGCTGCGTTTGGACCTATGAACCTCCTTTAGAAGAAAATGGCAATGATGCATGATCTTTTCATGCTAGAAATGATTGATACCACACAATGGAAGACTAAATTGCCACAATTTGTTTAGATCCTTGGCAGAGAATATTTTGCATTAATAAAACATTATCAATCATTACCATGAAATTGTGTGTGAGTCTGAGTGCAAATTAGTCTCCCATTTTAGCCTGAGATGTGCTTCTCATTATAACGAAAACACATATGTCTTGTCATCCACAATACGCCCAAGTCTAGAAATTTGAATAAGCCAAAAAAAAGAAAAAAAAAAGAAAAGTGATTGTGTGCTTGAGGCTTAGTGTTTATCATGTTTCTGGAAGAAGAGTTGACAGCATGGTTGAAAAAAAACTCACAACCTTTATCACCATTTTCTGGGAGTACAGTTTATCATCATTGACTGTAATTTCCGCAGTCCTCATTCACTGTGAAGAGATGAGACTTCAGTGTGGATGTTATGATATGATGTAAAAGACGAACAAATAAGTGACACAATCCTTTGACTCCTTTTATTTCTCTACTTGTGCAATGGTTCTTGGCATTCAAACTCTCTCTTTCTGCCCCCTTAAAAACACATGACAGCAGAAAGCAGCATAAATAAACCTGAGGCAGCATACAGAAAAAAAAGACCAAGTAAGACCTGGTTGAGAAGAGAAATGAAAGTCGAGTGGAAAAACACAGCATCTGTCTTTTACCCTGCCACTCTGCTTTTTTGCTGCTCTCATTCGATAAATATAGAGGACTTGCAATGGGTAAAATAATTAGTCTCTGTAGGGATAAGGGGGGAAAAGAGAAAAAGAGAAATGTAAACCAGCAAAGGACAGAAATGAAGAGCGAGGCAGAGACAGCTTTTTTATCATTGCTGGACATGTTCCGTGCCAAGCCTTTTCTTTTTATTACCAGAGATCAGGGACATCATTTTGTTTCTCCTACCTGTGATATTTGGCTCTGTTTGCTCTGATTTTAGCACTTGTAATTATTTCAACAACCAGAGAGTTTGGGTGGCACAAGGGAGACTTAGATTTACTCTCTCCTCAAAGACTTTTTCTGGGCCAACCAATTTGACTGAAACATTAATGGCAGATGTGAAAAAATAAAAGCCTTGATTTTAAGCACTGAACACGAAAGATGATGAGATACTTACTGACCCCAAAATTAAGAATTGGGAAAGTAGAGGAAAGATGTTCAGAGGTTTGAAAAACCTGCTAAGTAATCATCCCCATGCCTGACTAAGAACAGAATACTAGAAATTTAAAATGTGTTTTAAAATGATGAGCAGCAGCATCAAAGAGTCAACTTTTAAGTTAATGGTGATGTTTACATTTAATAGCTCATCCAGCTCGCTGTCATCCCAGAGATCCAAATTCTCCTCCCATCAGGCTCAAGCCAATATGGAAGATGCTTATGTCTTATGACTTGGCAATCACTCTGGCCCTGATGCTTCACACAGGCAAATGAAACAGACAGTATGACATTTAAGTAAAGCCATACTTATGCCTTTGATTTAACCTCCGTAAGTCTCTCACTCACTGTCTTATCTGGACACTGATGCGAGCAATTCTCACCATGAGGACTTTGGCAGTGAGCTGTGAGGTGGAACACAATGTATCATTCACTTTTACTGAGACACTCGAGTAGCAAAATAGCATGCAGCCTGGCCCAGTGTGGAAGAGAGGTCGTGATGTCTGCTAGAGGTATTTGTAAAGGCGCCTCTTGTGGCAGATCACAAGGACTCATGCTGTCTCACTGAGTTCTTGGGGCTTTTAGAAGGACCCTGCTGAGCTGAAAGCTGATTTATGGTCAGGTCACAGAGGTTTGAACAGAACTGGGAAAAACGGGAGAAATTTATGTGTGTTAACTTTTTGAATCTTCGTTTCATCCGAGCTCTCTAAAGATCAATTTACAATACAAGTAGAACTATATATATATAAAAGACATTGTTTTTCAGTCCACAAATCATTTCTTTAGGCATCTTTCCATATTTATAGACTTTGAGTGCTGCTCCTTTTAAGGCAATTTCACCGCAGTATATGAAAAATGTACAAGCCCCAACTGTGTAATACAGTCTCATGCTGTGCTGAGTATGGAGTTAACCACCATCCTATCAACTCCAGAGAGGCTGTTCTCATTGGAGCGCTACTGACAGCTTCCTACAAACCAGTGCCTCCATCCACTTCGAGGTATTTAAGATAAGGCCTAGGTGGAGATGGAGAGTGAGATCGGGGAGAGGGGCCGACAGAACATTTTCTTTTGTCATTTTCTTTTTGTCATTACCCATGCCTGCAGCTGCAGCCGGGATTTCCCATGAGGCCCGGTGCGCAAACAGACCTTATGGGAAACTGAGTGAACTTACCTCCTGTGGAAACGGCAGGGTGGTTGCGCTCGGTACCATGGGACTTCAAACAAAAACCTGTCTGGACGGTGCTGGCCAATCATCCTTTCAGAGAGCTCAATTCAGTCAATACAGGTGAATCTTCTTCCCCTTTTACAGAACAATGCTGTTGCATTGAGAACTGAAGACTGCCATCCAACGTCTTTCCCCTCTTGATCTCATCTTTGCTTTAAAATTAAGTTAACCTAGAAAATATAATCCCTAGTTAAGTCCAGATTTATGTACTGATATATCTAATTCCGCCACATTGTTGCCACACTGGATCAGAGATTTCAATCTTTCATTGTGTTCCTGTTAGTCCTCAGCATATTGGAAGGACCTTAAGACACATGCTACAGTTAACACCCTGTCAGCAGTAAAGGATTCCTTCTAATCTATTTGATCTAATTAAAATTCTCCATAGCTTTTCTACTGCTATAGGTCTTTAAAGTGTTGTTACAGCATGCACGTGCCATTTGGATGAGGGAATAAATCTGACTGGAAGAGCAGCCCTCTCTCTTCAGATAAGAATGTTGGCATTGTGTGTTTCTGCAAACCATTGATACAGGATGTGGTTCAGATTTCATGGATATGAAGTGCCTTTTCTCACCAGGAGGACGAGGTAATGACAGTCAGATGAAATGATTTCAAGACAGCAAACCACTGGTTTAGACAACTTTGAGATCACCCTACCCTGCACTTAACAGACAAAAGCAGAGCTTTTTTAACAAGATGTCAAAACTCTGTGCTGCAATATTTAGGGGAATAAAACATGTTAAAACACAGACAAAAGACAGTCTCTTGTGAGCCCTAAACAGACAGTGATTCAAGATTCAAGATTCAAGAGAACTTTATTAGCCCACATGGGGAAATTTGTCTGGTTCAGTGCGTCTAGAATGTGGACTGTGTCACTGGATGCGTAGGCACAGCTAATGAGAGTGACTATTTATTTCTAAACCTAACCAGACCTTAACTGGTGTTTCATGTGTAGATCTGTGGTAATAGAACTGCCGCATTGTGATTTTTTTTCTCTGATTTCCACAATAAGTTGTCTACATTTTTTATAAGGGCTTTAATTGTGTTCACATTTAAATCTCTTCTTCTTCACCAGATTTTCTGTTTGAAATCATCAAAACAGCATCACATTAGAACAAACAGCTCAGCTGATCAAATCAATGTAAAAACAGACATACATGTTTAAAAAAGCAACAGCTCGTCTGTGACAAGACCATTAACACGGCCTGTTAGTCTGCAAACAAACAGCCTGTTACACCTTTGTTCAGGCTCCTGTTTCCTGTGCTCACTTATAATGTGTTTTAATAGAGTCAAATTCAGAAAATTGTTGTTCTCATTTACATATTTTTTTCTCCTTGTTGTCAGACAACTAAATGAGTATTAAAAACATGTTTTGTAATCCTTAAAAAAATCTAGAGGGTACATTTAGATCTTTTGCAAAGCAATTAAGGTTTTACCTCTGCCTCACAAAAAGCTTTAATCTGCACAATATTTTTCCAATAAAAGATTAGAATAAAACATCAATGAAACACAATTTAAAAAAGCAATTTTTTTACTTAGATTTTTATTTTAGGGCAGAAAATTTATCATGTCAACAAACTGTAGTTGCTGTGGAATCACGTTTGAGTGAGAACTCTTAATTTCACCTGTTACTAGCCTTTGATGCACAATGATATTGCAACCAAAGTTGTTATGACAGAGACATATATGAACTCTGAGTACTTCTGCAAAATTTATTGCACTAGAATCAATCCAACAGCATTTTATGGTCTCCAAAAACTTGGCTGCATAATTATCTGTCAGTTTATGCTTTCTTTTTTTGATGCAGGTGAAAATTTAGATGCTTAATAAACCATTTTAAACATTATCCATTATAATAGTAATGTGCAGCCTTGGTTAAAGTCTACTATCTTTGCTTTCTTATTTTAATAAAAGTTGTATATATATAGTCTTGCACTGCCCTTGTGGAAATCATAAGTGTATGAAGTATATTTAAGGGAATATTCTAATAAAAAGCCCTTCAGGTGAGCTGCAGAGACAGCAGCTTGGTGCCAGTGGGGAGAAAATGACTTTGGTGTCTGGCAGAAGTCCCCAGTCCTCCAGTGGGACAGGACAGAATTAACATAGCTAACATCTTGATTTACGTAAAGTGAAATTAGGGCCTGCGCTATGTTCAATTAACTCCACGGATCTTCTTGTAATTAAAACTCGGTGGTCCCCCGCTGTTCAATAACTCTGTGCCAGAGAGGAGAAAGAGAGAGAGAGAGAGAGAGAGACAGAAAAGTTGGGAGGGAGAATGAGAGAGAGAGGAAAGAGGGAAAAGGTGGAAAGATAAACTGCTGCTTCATCATGTTTTCATCAGATATGACCTTGGCAGTCATAATGGTGGGGCTGAAGATAAAGCTGGAGAAGAGCCACCTTATAAGTTGAAAGTTAATGTGAGGAGCATCAACCATGGTGGCCTCTTTATAGAGCCCTTGCCAGCTGTTGTATGGAGATCAGTGGCTGCAATGCTGGCCCCTAATGAGATCTTTCTCCTTAAATTGATTATATAGGAGTGGGATAATGTTCACGGTACACTGCTGTTTCTGTACAGCGCTGCTTTAAGTTTATAGCTATTTATGTCTCTTATTCCATTATGATTAACTAATTATAGATGTAGTTTGGTAGTTGATGTTATTCAACATCTAGATCAAATTGAAGGAAACACAGTGCCTTTTTTACTTGCTCTGGAAGGATCAAAAAAAGCACAAGTGAACTTATTTCTGAACAATCACCCCTTTGTGATTGTGATTGTGGTTCCTGATTGTTGTGGAGTCATGATGAAGCATCACTGAGCAGAGCTGGAGCACCGTCTCAGGTTTGTGCTGTGAGTCAGACTGTTAAAACACTTGTGTCATAATGATATGCTGCTGTTCTAAAACTGCAGTTTAGCTCTCATGCTTTTCTTTTACTCAAGTCATTAATCTTTATTATTCATTTACCTGGAAATTGCAAAGTGACACAGAGGCTGTGTCTGTAGCCTCTCCTTTGCTGTTACAATACCTCTAAAGTGCCTTTTTTATGGGGTCAGTTAAAGAATTTTAACTAAGCTATAATCCCTAAGTTGATCAAATTGCTTCCAAATGTACTGCAATGTTTAATTCATGAGCAATAATATGCAGGCAATATATCCAAAATAAAAGATAAAAAGCCCAAATAATGCTGTCTGCCTTTAGATTTCAGTTGTTTTTTAATTTTTTTGGAGCATTTTCTTTTAATCACAGTAAAACATTCACCCTCAGTAAGTGGATTTCTGTTTCATTCATGTTGTTTCTGAACAATTTAATAGAGTGTGAACTATATAACCTCTTAACTACAGTGCATTTAATCAATCGGAAACGAGATCTCTAAAAGTTATTTAATAAATCCTTGCATATCATGAATTTATAATGTATTTGTTGCACTCAGTTTGTTCTCTCTACATTTTAGTTTGTAAACTTATTTGGAAAAAACATGTGCAATGATCATGAGTGATTAGCATGATCCTAAAAACCAGCATGGCCATATTCACTATGCGCATGTTCTGTTTTACCTGCAGTTTTTGGTCCAAGTTATCACCAACATACCCAGTCTTCTATAAAATGCGCTTCATGTTCATCATATATGTGCTTCATCCTTTCTCTGTGGGAGGGATACATTCTACTTTTCTTTTATAAAAACAAACACACAGCTGCATGGTGTGAGCTGTTTGTGGACCAGAAGAACAAATAAACAAAGTTTTTCCTCTGCTAACAGTGAAGTCCAGACATAATTAGCCAAGATAAATTATTTCTGTACATAAATAGGTTTAGGCTGCTAATGTGCAAATGCCTTTAGATACAAGACAGTATTCTGTAAAGAACTGGAAGCATCAGCTACTGTGCTGGCAGCCTCTGTCCACTCAGGACTGTCAGAAGAAGCAGAGCCCTGGTGTGAAACACTGCTCGTGGATATCATAGATTTGCTGACAGTAATGGGGGCTGTGGGTGGTGAGTGGTGGTGGTGGGTGGTAGTGGTGGGAGAGGCAAGATACAGCCTAATGGCCACACAGAGGCATCTCTCCTTGAAAGAGCTTTTTTTTTTTTTAATCACAAGAAAAGTTAATCCTCAATCAATGAAACTGTAAAGCAGTGGCTTTCTGTTCTATTTGTGCTGATAGCAGCTTAAAGGATCGCTATTGAGGGGCTCAGACTACATTTGCCATTTGCAAGTGTCTGGCACAACTCCTAGTCATGTCTCATATGGCACACACACACATAAAGGAAAAGGCTTCCTTTTCCATTTTAGAATGCCCCTAAAATTTTAGGGAGGTACATTTATTGATGCCCTACTTCTTCCTCAAATGCTAGCTCATGAGGGCAATTAGTGATTGTTGGCCTGATACAGTAAAGAAAAAAAAAAGTGTGCTCGGAAAATATGCTTTTGTTCTAAATTTGGATCCTGGAGCATATCTTCGGTGGCCTTATTGTTGAGGAGTTAGCAATACATAATGGCACTGAATACATAATGAACGTAATTTTAAAAAGTGTCTGCTCTTGTATCATGCTCCTCTCTTTTCTTGTTTCCCTTTACTGGCTTGAGATCAGCGGTTTGCGTGTTGTTATAGCCATATTTTGTTTTGCTGACACCAACAAGTCTGCTCGTCAAGTCAAGAAAATGCACTGCAGCTTGTCATGGTAATACTTTGTCAGCTAGCGTGTCAGACCCCGATAAGAAAAGTCGGGACATTATTCACCCCAGAATCAGTGTGGCTCTCACTAAGCAGCTTTCTGTAAAGGTCCCTGAGAAAGGCTGCATCAAAGGGAATCAGTTTGGGGAATAATAGGCAACATTAAGTTGCATTTTTGCATTCAGCAATTCTTAATGTGCAACGATAAAAAAAACTGCAGCTTAAACTCATATGTTTGGGAAGTGTTCACTCTAAATGTATGTGTCAAAGTTATTCTTAAACCGTTTTTTGCTGCTTTTTATAATCACGTCAGCTCCACTTTTCCTTGGAGGGATTGGACACAGAAACAGCAAAGTGTCAAACGCATTTTTAGAACAACTCTAAATGATAAGTTTACATCCAAAATATCACATTTTGTCCCCGTACTTACCTACAAGATGGCAGAGCTTCTTATTGAGGCTGGATCAGTGGATTCATTTGTATCATGTAAACACTCCTCATTTTGTCCACCATAAATCATCTGCAGTGCCTCCAAGAATGGCTCAAGGCTGATAGAGATTCCCACCTTTACAGCCTTGTAATAAGATTTGCCACCTGTTTGTCTAGCTGCTGGGACATTTTTCATCTCTGAGGCACCTAATTATGCATCATCTGATGCTATTTTTGTGATAACATTATGGAATTGTTGGAAACGCTTCCAGGATTTGCAATTGGATTTCAGTGAGGATACCATGTGTGTTTGTTAACTGTTTGCCTGTGCGCGCAGAGAATTATTCACTTTTTTGGATAAAATTGATGGCTGTATTGCCTATGTTGCTGAAAACTTTCATTGAATCCCTGCAACCCTTTCTATATCTTCTCCATGTCTGATAAAGCACATTTTAAGCTGAAACATCTTGCGGAAAATATATCTATTGTACTTAGCAATTTTTTACCATTTTACAATTTTGAGTTTAAAGTAATTAGTCTAATTGTGGAATGTTAGCAGCACGAAGTTTCTTCTTGACATGTGACCTGTAGAGTTTTAATTTGTTATTGGCCATGTAACCAACATACTGTAGTCTATCAACATACTGGCAATGTCTGGCCATTGGTTTATCACTTCCCAGACTAACATATTTTAAGAACAAGGTGTACTGCCTTGAAATTTTGTTTAATATTTCAGGGTTCCCAACTTTCTCCAGCACCCTCAGCAGGTCAGCCTGTTTAAGTTTAGATTGAAATATCATGAAATGTCATGCTATGGAATTTATTTTCACATCATCAGTTCAATATATTTATTTGTCATATACTTAAGATATGACCAGATATCTGCAAAACTGATGGCATTCATCAGCCTCAGCTGTACTTTGTGTGTTATGCCTTTTAAATAATGTGAGCCTGCTAACAGACTAGATGGTTAACATGGTTAGCATGATATCTGCTGATCTTGCTAGCAAGCTTATTTATGTTAAAGCATAGCTGTGTCTAAGTCCAGCCTCACAGATCTGCTGGTGAGCTTGTGGACCCCCTGTTGTTTCATGAAGCTTGAAAGTGTTTACTGAAAAAAAAGGATGTTTTACTGGGTGGGACCATTAATGGGTTAAAGTACAGTAATATAAAAATTTCGATATTTTCAAATTATGTCAAATGTTTTCCTAAATAACAAGTTGTTGATCAAATAATTGAATTATTTTAATGAATAACTGCTGAGGAAACACTAAAACATCAAATTAAATTACAGCTTAAGTTTAAGTGTTGCTGAATTTATTTCTGTTTAATCAATTGAATTATATTAAATTTGAATGGATGATAATAGATTAAAAGTGGTAAACAATTACACACATAAGAATCAGGAACAGATAATTAAGTAATTCTGTGGAATCAATGTTTGATTTCCAAAAACTTTTGGCAAAGATTGCCACATAATTGCCATTTTTCACATAGAATAGCAAGTGGTTAATGGGTCAGCTTTTCAGATGTACAGTCCTTGTTCATAATGTGTCAGTGATAGCATGCCAACAGTTACAAGAGAGAAGCAAGCTATTTGTTTTGGAAAAGCAACCCATGGAATGCTTTGTAGGTGCCAGAGCTTGGTGAAAATTGAGGCAGACTGAATATGTCTGAACTTATATGGATGAGATATCAAATTGGCGGGCAGGAGTGTGATAATCAGGGAATTGGAGTCGAAAAATTGCATCAGAATGGAATCATAAGCCTGGCCAGAAGTGAGGATTTGCTGATCCCTGACCTTCTGTTTCAGAGCTGAGGATTTTAAGTAATGAGTTCTATGCAGTGAAACAACTCCACTATCAGACTGCCAGACTTCAGCATACTGGGAGGAGAGTGTCTGCCACCACACAAAGTACAGCCAATGGATTTTACACATATTTAGAAATGTGCTTTAGCAGCAGAGAAAGACACCACGGGTTAAAGAGGAATAATGAGAGGAGGAGGCCATCAGGGTGCAATAAATAGACCTTGCATGGAGGTAAAATGTGCTGAAGGGCTTTCACGGTGTCTTCCATTGAAAATGTTCTCTACTGGTCTTCTGTCTAAGGAAATAGCTGGCTAAAAACACACAAGTGATTTTTTTCCTTTTGTTTAATTTAATTGGTGCTGGAGATGCTCTAACCACTTGATATTTCTTTCAACTCTCTCAGTAAGTGCTGTCATCTTTTTCTAAACAAATATCATTGTTCCCTCACTGGTAAATCATTGAAAACACAAGTAAGGTGAAATTGTTATTCAGTGCAGCTGCCATCATCAGCAGGTTGAGTTTGTGGTAATAAATAAGCTAATTAACAGTTTCCTGTGAAGGTGAAGCTCCTCATTCTTCCACTTTCTATCCGTCTCATTTCATGGACATTGAGAGCAACTTAGTAATAATGGAGACACAAATGAATAAGACTCCAGCAGTAACACTTCAACTGAACATCAGTCCTTTCTCTTGTAATCACCCGCTAAGTGCTCCTAGCATGTTATTTTGGTTTGGATTTATCTCAAATTAAAAAGAGTGTTTGTCAAACAGTGCTGAAAATTCTTTCATTAATTCTGCCTTTATAGTTGGAAGAAAGAGTCCAACAGCTTGAGATGTAGAATTCCACATTTCTGCACTTTTCAGCATTTCAATGACTTATAATTTTTATAATATGTATAAATAATTAACCTAATTCAACTAATTTGGTTCATTATCTTTCTCTCATGGGTTGTTTGTGGCTGGGCAGTGAACATTTTCGATCCTGTTAATGATTTATAAAGGTTGTACAGACAATCCTACATGGGCACAATAAAATGAGAATATTTATCTCATTGCTAAATGCTTGGATTATATTAAATTGCATAATTTAAATCTGCAAAGTATCTAGAATGTGATCTATAATCTAGATGATAATCAACCCTGTTAATGTACTGATGTTAACAATATGGGTTTTTAAAATATTTTAAAAATCAGCTTGCAAATGCATGCAACACATTTGTTACACCTTAGAGATATAGTGTGTTTTTTGGTCAAAAACACGACTGTTGCCTCATACAAATAAATTAAAAACCTTTGTTGTAGTAAGAAAGTTTCTAGTTTCTACAGTAGCTGTCAGCAGGTTGTGTTCTCCTTTTAATCCTTACCTTGAGTTCTGACTGAACCTGCTTCACTGCTCCCCTGTTGCCATCTCTTGAGGCCCTCTTCTTTCATTTAAGACCTTTATGTATCTGACGACCCAGGGTTTGTTGTTTGGTGTACAACGCCTATCATCTGAACAAAATTATCCACACAGAAGATGATGTTCCCTGTTATGCAATCAGTGAGATCACATATAATTTGTCCATGTGAATAACAGAACACATCTCAGTCTGTTGTTTTAAAGCAGCCTTGCAGAGCATCGCTGGTCTGCTGTGATCATCTCCCCACAGGCTGCTGTTAGACTAGAGGTTCATAAGGGCAGAGAGTCAATCAGGTTATTTTGGCGTGTGTGTTCATCAGGACAGCTGTGCCTTTGCCTTCTTAAGTAGAAAATGGACTGCATGTGTATTGAGCCTTTCTAGTTTTTCAACCACTCAAGTAAGTATTCATCCCCAAATGCATTCATACACTAATGGATTGTGTACAAATACAGAACAGTACAACAAGTGCTGATGAGCCAACCTACAGATCTGGAACACACATGCAACACACATCAGCATTTTGCCCAAAGACACTGACACAGAGATGGGTGGAGCTGGGGATCAAACCACCTACTCTACTTGAGCCACAGCCGCCCCACCACCCTTTAACTGAAATGCAGCAGTTCATCAATTGGGTCCTGCATCCGTAGTCTTGTGATCAAGAAAAGAAAATATTGAACCAAGATGGTGGCATGCAAAACCTATGCAAAATAACATGGCAGTGGGCCGACAGCAAACAGTTCATGCTTTACACACATTATTTAACCATGATATAGGTCATTAACATTTCCCCTCACCACTCTCCCTGCTGTACATTCTACGGGCAGTCTGGATACAGGTTGGGGTCAGGATGGCATTTGTGTAGCCACGTCTTTATGAAAAATGAAGTGTCCTGCATCCCCTGTTCTTCCTCCTCATTTCTTTGGTGTTACAGGTGTCTCCTTTGCCAACACATCCCATCAAAGTGACAACAACAGCCCTTCATTCTAAACATCGGCCCAGTAGGGGCCAGTTTTTTCGTGCAAGGGTGGAGACACAGTCTAAAAAAGTGCCACCACAACCACATGGTAAAAACATTCCACCACACTGTGGGACTAACATTCAGTTAATTTCATTAAAAACACTACTGAGCAAAAAACTTATAAAAAAAAAGCCTGAACTTGATCAATATTAATGAGAGCCCAATACTCACTCTTTAACTCCATTACAGTCTCCACTGACACCTTATTGTGATACCTGGCACTTAAATGCTAAACCTCCCCTTCTCTTTCATTAGCTATTTTCCATCTCAGTTGTTGTCTTAGTAAATACAGGTAGTATAAAGTAGACTTTATAAGAGTTTTTTGTTTAAATGAAAACAGCTGGCTCCTGCATTTAATTTTGATGACAGTAAAATGTGTAATAAGAAAAGCAGTGAGGAGAACTGTGGCCTTGCCTGCACATTTAACACCTTTTATGTCACATAAAGTGACAAAGTCATTTTTTGATAGAAAGTATTGATTAGTAGAGCTTCAAAGAAAGAAAAATGGTTTCGAAGTAACGGCACATCCTTTTTGGAAGTACAACTTTACATACTGAAGGAAAGAACATATTTCACCAAAAGATAATGTCTTTTGGTAACCCCAAGTCACTGTTCAAAGAGCAGGCATTATAAGACACATGGATATCTCGAGGCCTATCATTTGGCCCAATTACATGTAGCCATCATAGAGACTAGTGTTAGAGGTCCTTAGAACAATCATACTGTTCTATGTTGATGGGCAGCGCTCTGCTTGCTCCAGTTAGCTCTTCCCTCCAGCTCATCATGGAAGTCTGCTTAATTCCAGGCATAGGTGAAAAAAATATGTGACTATCCTTTCATTGAATCCCTGCTTTAAGACATGGAGATAATTGGATGAAAGAGTGGAAGACAGTGAAAATAAATCTACTTAAACAATTAGGGCAGCTGCTACCTTAAATGAAATTGAACAGAGGGAGAATGAAGTGCAACACATTGGAAGACTGACTCTAGATTGGAGAGCACAGAACAGACATGGCAGATAGTGAACACAACAAAGAAAAAATAAACTTGGACATCCTCTCCAACCTTCTCCACCCACACACTACAAAGCCCCAAGCTACTGTTAACTATCCTGGGAAGGACTGGAACCGTTCAACCCTCTGACCAGATGAGACCAGTTTACCCACCCACCAAACCTTAAATCTACTGTACCTCGCTAGAGACTGACCGAATCAGTGTAGTAAATGTCAACAATCTACTGCATTTCTGCAAACTGTGGATATATAATTTATTTTTCAGTTTTATACATTTATTTTATATAATGACAGTGCTGTAGTCACTAGGTGTAGGTACGGGAACCACTTGGTAAGAGTTAACTTTTTACAGTGAAAAACTTGGCAAAGCAAAACAAAATTGTACCCTGAGCTAAATAGGACATTAATTAGGAAAAGCTTGTCAATTTATGGCAAAAATACAAGTGCCTGTGTAATGTTTCATGCAAATCATTTGATCAAGCAAGTGTTTGTGAGACCTCGTGTCTGTGGCAACACCCTTGTGAAATTGTTTCTACAGACAGCATGTGTGTGGTCTCGTGGTCTGGACAAATTTTCTAATGTTTGGATTCTAATGTTAAAAATATAGCTGAAACTGTCCTTATGTCTGTGGACTTCCACCTTTTGAAAAACGGTTAAGATTTAATAATCGTCTCATGTAAAGAGGACCTTAAAATATCCAGTTTTGTTGTCATAAATGCACCTGAAAAACATCTCAACATCTTGTTAAACTACTCAGTTTTGTTGCCAAAAACAAAGCCTTATATCTGTCCCACCCCCTTCCTAAATCAAATCATTCATTCAATCCTGGGCAGATTAAGTGTTAACTTGAAGAACAGCGTTTACACTGTACCATCTGTTTCCTACCCAGTTTTTGTACCACTGAGACATGGATCATCAATGTTTTCTTGATCCATGCTAATCCAGAACACTTTCAACTGTCATCTGCTGTTGACATGATGGAAACAGCGTGCCCTGGGAACTTTTGGAATTTAGAAACTAATCATTCTGACTCATTCAAAAGAAAATTTATCTATTTCTGTAATTAAGTCACTTACTGCAGGGAGGTCACTCAACATATGCTCCTGAAGCCCACAAAGGAACTTGAGTAATCCACTGGAAATCACACATGACAGCAAAGAGTAAGAAAAACACATGTTGGTTAAAACTGTGGTGCTATACAGCCTCACTGTATGTCATCACCACCTGGGCTAAACAAGACTGAGGACAGGATCTATGGCCTGAGGACGACATATGTATTTTGCCTGGACACATTTGTTGTAACATTAGACAATCCATCCATCACTTCTGCTGGGTGAAACTACAAGAACCATCTTATACCACTTAGTTTTAACATGTCAGTCTGGACTAAGTATATTGTCGGCAGGCTGTCAAAATAATTGTGAACTAAATTTTAAATGAAAATTTATATTAATAAACTGATATTAATATTGAAGTGGATCAAATGTAATGTTGAACGTGCTATTCTTTGTGATAAATTTACAAGACTTTAACTCATAACTGCAGTTCCTCTCAGTTAATGGTTTTGTTTTTACAGGTTTAGTTTTGCAGTTCTTACTATCATTGTTCAGCTGTAGCAAGAAGCTATTTTTGGTGTAACTATCTCAATAAACCCACAATATGCTACTTGGACTAAATTAGCTAGCTGGATAATATGCGGAATCATAGCATTTATCAGACAAAGTTATCATTTCTTTATTTTGCAAAGACTAGAACCAACCAGGACAGTTGAGTGGTAGGACCAACTGACTGACTGATCAGTTGTACAGGACTGGTACTTTAAGGTTGAGTAATTGAAAGAGATGTGCATGTCTAGACTTTTTCTTTGTTATTAATGTATAGGAAAATACCTTTGTTTTCTGCGGGACATCGTTCGTGTACCTTGTGAGGTTTGTGACAATTTTGACTTAAATGCCATTTGTTTAAATATGAAAGATTTTTTTGCAGAAAATCTTATTGATCCTATGAAGCCATCAGAAAATAAATTCTGAAATATGACAGCTGTTATACAGCTAAGTCAGTGTTTTTTTGTGTAGACTGAAAAACAATTACCTCCTCTCGTATTGAACCAATTTTATTAGAGGACAGCAAAATTGATCAGGAAAATTACATATAAGTGCTTATGGAGCAAATTTGTTGAGAGGAAGAAAAGAATTTTACTGTCTAGTGAGGCCCTTGCTCCTTCAGGCACTCACCGTCCTCTACTAATCACAGTATCTCCTGGATACACAATAGTAATTACATTTTACTGAGCATACTGAAAGCTGAAGTACAATAAAGCCCTCCATTCATTTTTCTTCAACCACGCAGAACATTTGCAAATGTCATTATATTTCAGGAATGTGCAGATTTACCAGGGATTGTGAAAGCCCACAAATCAATCTGCTCATAACTATTTGACAAATTAGACAATGACCTTTCGCAGATTCACTTTCTGATTCGATCATAGCCTGGATAAGTTTCATCGCATCAAGTTTGTATTGAAACTGACAGCTCTACTCCTGAACATTCAATGCATCAGTCAAACAAAGCACACTGTCTTATTCAGAGCTTCCAGATTGAGTCATAGTAGAAAACATGCAGATCTGAACTCATTTTTTCATCCTTCCACATTGTCAGTAAAATTGAAATCTTTGTACAAGTTCAGCTTTCAAGTTTTACTGATTGATTGATTAATTGATTGATTGTGGATGGATTTAAGCATGAGTGGCTGTTAGTCTCTATTTACCAGCCTTGTAATTAACTGGGGCAACATGCCCAGGGCGTACACTGCCATCTCCCAATGTCAGCTTGAGTGCTGCTCCAGCAACCTAAGACCCTGCAAAGGATAAACCATTACAGGTGGATGGTTGGATGATTAATTGATTGATAAAAAATGAAGCGACTAACACACCTGTCATAGGGATTTCCTATTGGCAATCTGGGCAGCCCTGAGTCAAAACATACCACACAGATTTGTGTGACCGCTAGCAGTTTGACTATGCTATGCTCAATTTGTATATCTAAAGCATGCCAGACACACATCCAAGTGGGTAAGAGATGTGTTTATCAGTGAGTTAGGAGACCCTTGTTTGTGGTTATTCTGTAACAAAAAAAATCTCCTGAAAGTGTACAGAGCAAGAGTACAATCAGAAACAGTCAGGGTGAAATGTTAGAAAAGGAGCTGCAGACATCACTGCTTTTACTGCACCTTTGGAAAGAGTTCACCTCCAACAGGTAAACAACTTCTCTTACCTGCAGTGCTGTGTGATGGAAAACGCAGCAAAAATAACTATAAACTCAAGATTAGCTAAAGGTAAAAACACATCATCATGCGGGTAGCCCTGTTGTAATGGAAATATAAATCCCTGTTGTGCTAGGCTGATGTGTCAAATAAAACCAAACCAGGCCAGGCCAGCACATGTGAATGGAAAAGTCCTGTTCATTGGTAACTTCTCCTCATAATCCTCATTTAGCCTCTCTAAGGACTTGCAGTTTACCACAGAGAATCCTACTGGACTCTTTGTAGTGAGCAGAGGTGAGCTGAGCCTATTTTTTGTGGCTTCAGGAAGCCACAGTAAGCAATAAATATACTTGCAGATAACAGGGTGAAAAGTTATGGTTCACCAATAACTTTGCTGTTTATTGCTTTCTGTGGCAGACCTGTATTTAGAGGTTGCTCCTGCAACCCACACTCTACAATGGACTCCACACTCCCCACCCAGCCAGCCCTTTATTAATTTATGCATTAACTTGGAAAAGGTCCAGGTAGAAATTTCCAGTAGCATTCACTCGTTGGTGCAAGCTCAACTGATTCCAGGTCAACAATCAATCACTCTTGCTCTTCAACCCCCACCACTTGTTGTTTCCTTTGAATTAATCCTTTGACTCTGGTTGTTTCAAACCAAAGCCATTGATAGCTTTAAATGTAACATACCTGGAGGTCAGACTAAGACAAACAATACTGGAATCTTCTTGTTCAACATTGGAAGTAATTTTATGATAAGAAGGGTATCAAATATATTCACAACATGTTTTCATTCTCAAAAGAAAATACAAAAAAATTGAACAATATGTCAATTTCAAATTGACTGACATTTTGAAAAAAAGATTGTTTTTTTAAAAAAAAAAAACCTGGAACATTTAAAGTATTAGTCGCAGGCAAATAGATGGTGGCCCTTAGTTTCTAAACTAATCCTAAAACAAATTGAATGATTAGCAAAGACTTATCAAGACAGCAAGTCTTAAAATAATATAAGGAAATAGTTTGCCGAAAGGGAAAGCCACAGGTCACATTTCTCTGTTTTGAGTTTGTTGGCAACACCTGTGTTTACTGGTGAAAAGTTGAGCTCTCAAATTCTTAATTTTCCTCAGATTGTGCTTGGAGCTTGTATTTACCTCAACTAAAGCTGGGCACAAGACCCTTATTTGAAGCAGGCTTCTTCTAGAGATGGGCCTGTATTTTTAATTCCCTCTATTTGATGAGTAATTGGTAATATTTTAGTACAAAGCCTCCTTGTTTTCTAATTTGTTTCCATTTGTCCTCTTAAATCTGTCTTACCATATTTTACTGTTAATACAATATTCGGAGGAGACTTTAATAAACAATACAATCAACAAGGTGTTGAAAGTAGTGTGATAATATTGTTTAACTTATTCAATTAAAGAGATGGAAATGTACATAGTTCATAGTCAGCTTATACAGCACATAACGGGCAGGGTGTTTTAATTACCCTTGTTATTTTTTTCTCAAAGCCATCATTTGAGACTTGGCTTTCATTTGACTATCAGCTTTTGTTTGAGGAAATGGAGCAGTAGAGGCCCCCATAGTTCCATTTAAAATGACACATGTATCAACTGCCAGGAGCAGCAAACACCCTGAACACAGTTGTCACTAATTCAACTAAAGAAGAAAGACTTGTTTATCTGTTTAGCACATCCAAAGAAATCCTCTGTTGAGAGAATTACTCACAGTCACATCTTCATCGTGCCTTTTGTTAGTCTCTGTCATGTCTTCGTCACATCTTCATCGTGTCAATGCCAGTTGCATTTCGTCCGGTCTTAATCAGGTCTTTGTCACATCGCTGTAATGTCTTGTGTAATGTGACATCTTTTTCATGTCTGTGTCATTTCATGGAGACCCTAAAAAAAGTCACTCAGTCTCACATTGTTTTTGTCAGTCTTCATCTTTTCTCTGTTGCATCACATCTGCACATCTTTGTCATGTCTTCATCACCTCTTTGTCACATCTTTATTGTGTCTTCATCCCCCGTTCCTCGTGTTTTTGTTATGTTTTCATTCCGTCAAGTCATTCACATGTTTGTCATATCCAGTGATGTTAATAAACTAAAGTCAGAAATTAACCACATTGTCTGTGACAATGTAAATTACCTTCCACTAGGACTGAAATCAACTCTTATACAAGCTTTTGTCTATCACAAAGAGCCCAGTACATGCATGCATCATTTTTTGTCAGTTCTTTGTATGTTCTAGAGAGATTTGAATGGAGTTTTAGATTTGAATTTAGAAAGGAAATTGTGGAAGTCATACACATTGAACTCTTTTTTGCTGAAAATTGCTGGACAAAAATGTGATCAAAAGTAGGATTTGATATAATTAAAATCATAAGCTCTATAACTTGAAAGGCCACCTTGGGTGAAGAAAATCAATATAAAAGCCAGCACTGCTATTAAACTGAGTTTCTCTTGAAGGCTCTTGGTCATTTATGTCTTTTATATATATCACGCTTACTGATGCTGTGTGCATCAAACCAGGTACTAAAACCCATTGAGATCAGTAGAAATGACCAAACTGTCTGCAAATATACTCTGTGGTTGGAAGGTACCAAGCTTCTATTGTTGATACTACAGGAAAAAGCAGCTCAGTTCCTCTGATTTTCCTGTTTTCCTTTCACTTTCAGTCCTTGCTTATTTGTCCTTGCATTTTTTTCCTCTAATAGGAGAGCCAGCATGCCTTCTGTCTCAGCTTGTATATGCACACTGCAGCCAAGGCCGCGTCTGGCTTCACGCCTGGCCTTGAATGACTTCCTGTGTGGGCTGGGTTGAGGTCTTGGTAAGGACTGGTATCACAAGGAGACGGATCAAATGCCAGCAATAACTAAGTCTGACAGTTTATTTTGACTTACCTGGCAAAGAATTTATTGCACCAAAAAAGATGAATTCAGTCTTATATTAGTTTTAATCTGAGATTAGCAAAACTAGGTTTAAAGAAAATTAAGCTTTGAAATTAGACAGAGCTCTGTTGGAAAACTAACAAAAAGTCATTAATTTAGTAAATCCAACTTCATTGATTTAAGCCCGTAATTCAGTGAATATGGCAGCTCCTCCCTACCCAAAACAAAACAAATGAATACATGATGATTTGTGTGCTGTCGGGACCTAGAAACTCTAGGAGGGGAACTGTCAACTAACTGTTGCAAAGTTAGCCAAAGTTTGCTTACATTTTTTGTTTGTCGGCTAAAAAATTAGTCAGCCTGCTTTATGATTGGAGAAATATAGCTTAATAGAGAAAAATGACAAGATTTATAAACAGACAGAACAGCACAGTACAGAAAATGAAGACTGCCTGTCACTGGCAGACTGCTATAAAAGAGTTGGAGTTCTGTGGGCAGAGCAGGTCCCCATCCACTCTCTGGAAACATTATGTGGCAAAAAATCTCAGGGCCACTTGGAGTTGGTGCATTGGTGGTATAGCTACATTTCTTCACTGCCATGTTTGACAGTTGGGGCTCTAATTTCGTGGTGCAGTGCAGGGTGGCACAGGGTGGCGGAGCATGGCGCACCCCGCGCAGTGGTAATTTCGTCTGGCGCACCACCGTGCGCAGCCAATTTGGCAATTTGGTAAACCGGGCTGCGCCGGGATGGGTGTGGCAGCGCACCAGGGGGAGGCTTTGACAGATTCAGCTTGGCGCAGTGACAATTTTGTGTCAAAACACTGAGCGAAAGGTGCTCTGAAAGCCAGCCAGCTTCAACCTGGTCTATTCTCGGCGCAGGCGAAGCGCTCCTGGTGTAGTGGTAATTTGGCTGACACGTGTGCACACGTCACCAAAACCTCACAGGCAGGTTTCCAGAGTGTCAGGCACATTTCAATGCAATAAACAATCACAGCAAC